>JAOBRG010056673.1:0-21616 GCA_027574985.1 Umimayanthus nakama | reverse complement strand
CCCCCCCCCCCCCCCCCCGAAAGTCAAACGGTCCACCTACCGCCGTGTTCTAAGTGTAACAGGATGCCGGTTGAGCCTGGCACTAGAATCCTGTTTCGTCATGATACAAGCTGGCAAACTAAAAAAGGGGCCATCCCAAAAATTGAGGAGGGAGGGGGTTTCATGCAGATATTTGTACTAGTTTGAAGGAGGCACTCAAGTGCAAAATTTTCCAGAGATAACTATAAAATCAGCTGGCGAAGAATGTACAAGGGTAAAAATTTAAATGTAGTTCTTGAATATACTTTTTACAATAGCACTCGTTGAGAGTGTAGTTTCATGGGTCGGAGAGATCCTAATTATTGAAATAACAAGAGGCTCATTAAGCCTTTACTAGTGGTACGAGTGGAGACTGAAGTGAGGTTGCATTCAGCTATTTTAACCCATGAAGCACCGATGTGTATGCAAACTGTATGTAACAAGGGAAACAATAGCTTGTTGAGAAACACGGCAAACAAGTCGAAAAACACACAAACTACTTCCTTCATCCGAACTCCGCTATTATTATTAATGAAGGCTTTTATAAAAGTTTGATCTGTGTTTTTACTTGTTGACTTGGTTGCTGAATCCTCAGAGCAGCAACTTTAGCTTTTAACTTGAGCCTCATTGAAGGACACGAGAAAATTATTTAGCGAGACGCCTAATTCAGTTAACCCTACTAATGTTAAAACGACATTTAAAGAACGCGCTTTACTTACCCATGAGAACTTCAGCAAAATATTAAATAGTGTTTATTTATGAATTGGTAGAAAATGTTTCACTTTCAGGTCCACGTTATCAATTAAGATATGTTACTTTACTTTCAGACAGTTCTTGGAAATTCTCGGCTGCGAAGAATCCGCGGCACAAAGATGTCTGAAGAGGAAAGAGTTAACGTTCTCTGAAATAGTATCCGCTCAGTTAAAGATCAACTCCTCATCACTGCTCCTGCCCTTTGGACCAGTCGTTAATGGACACTTCCTGACTGGTGAGAAATTAGTTGATAACAAGTCCGAGTTTGTATAGTTATTTAGACTAATTAATGATTTCTGTCAAAAGAAAGACAATGAATACAACCAGTACGACTTCCAGTTCTACGAATGCGGGACCACTATGACCAAACTCATGACAGGAGTCATGGCCAGCCGTCCTTCTGTCTATTACTACACCAAGTGCTGAGAAGCATTTAGTGGCCAACATTACCAATTTGTAAGCTAAGAAGGCCACCACGTAAAGAAACTCGTACTAGTATTCAAATTAACAGACCTCTAAGAAATCATTCTCGTTCTCAAACTCGTACTCGTAGTCAAATTGACTGTTCTCTAAGAAGTCGTACTCGTAGTGAAACTCGTACTCGTAGTCAAATCTAAAGGTCTCTCAGAAGTCGTACTCGTAGTCAAATTGACTGTTCTCTAAGAAGTCGTACTCGTAGTCAAACTCGTACTCATAGTCCAATCTAAAGGTCTCTAAGAAGTCGTTCTCGTAGTCAAACTCGTACTCGTAGTCAAATCTTACAGTCTCCAAGAAGTCGTTCTCGTAGTCAAACTCGTACTCGTAGTCTCCGTCTAAGAAGTCGTACTCTTAGCTTAATATAAAGGACATTAAGAAGTCGCACTCTTAGTCAAAAACTCGTACTGTTAGTCAAATCAAAAGGTCTCCGTAAAAGAAGTCGTACTCTTAGTCAAAAACTCGCACTCGTAGTTTTAAAAATCTAAAGGTCTCTAATACGTCGTAGTAAAATCTTAACACCTGTTCTGACTCTTGCATGGTTTCTCAATTTTGGGTCGGCACTCAGACGAGCCAGCGGCGTTACTTGATAAGGGGGAGTTTGGTGCTACAAATGTGATAATCGGGATGACGCAGGACGAGGGATCGGTGTTCCTCACTCCTATTCCAGGTGAAACATAAAACCTGTTTGTTTGTTTTTTTAATGTATGTGTGTGTGTTTCTGTGTCTCTGTCCCTGTCTGTCTGTCTTTTTCTGTCTCTGACTCTCTGTTTCTCTCTCTTCTCTGCCATTTCGTCTCTCTTTACCTCTGTCTGTGCCTCTCGCTTCCTTTCTTCCTCTCTACGTCTATGTTTGTGTCTGTTCCTATAACTGCGTCTATGTTCATGCCCGGGAGGGGGAGGTTACTCTTCCGTAAAAAAGATAGAGATGGTTGTCGGAAATCCTAGAAAACTACTCATTAAAAAAAAATAAGCCACAAAAAATTGTGCACCCTGTAACATACCCCCTGGTGACTGTGACTGTGGCTGTTGCTGTGACTACGGCTATGACAATGACAATGACTGTGAATGTGACTGTGGCTGTGTCAATGACTGTGACTATGACTATTGCTATGACTATAACTATAACTACGACTACAGCATCAACTACCACTATCACTTTGACTGAGTCGTAGGTCAGTTCATACTCTAATATGTAACAAACTCTTTTTCTAGGAATCGTCAAAGGCATCCCAGCTATCGAAAACGGAATGAGCACCTCAACCTTTACGAAAACAGTTGAGGAAAGCATTTGGACCAAGAATCAAGATGACAGGATCTTAAAATCGATTATTTATGAATACACTGACTGGTCCAACCGTGACAACTTAAACATTACTAGACAAAATTTTGTAAACCTCTGCTCTGATGCCGGATTTAAAGCTCCTGCCGTGCTCTCCGCCAAGAAATTTGCTAAGAAAGGTTTAAATACTTACTTATATCAGTTTGAACACGCATCTAAACACATGAACGGTGCTGAAGTTCCATTTTGGAAGGGTGTTTATCACAGGGCCGATATATACTATGTGCTGGGAACACCTCTTCGTGATGCACCTAACAGTAATAGCACAAAAGTGACGTTCAGTAGAAGGATTATTCAAATGTGGGCGGACTTCGCAAGGACTGGGTAAGACCACTGAAGAAACTTGTTTTCTGAAACGTTTATGAAAGCTATCGAAAACCTTCAGAACTCGTCAAAATATTTTTGAAAACCTTTGAAGATTTTTGGAAAATTTTATACATCAACGTCTTTGCCAGAATGAAATGTGTGAAAATATGTACTGTTGTTCAAAGCCCGGTTAGTAACTCAGTTTTGATACGACCTATAGAGTAAACCCGAGATAAGCACTAGCTGGGTTTCAAAAACCAGATATTGTATTTTACTAAATACAGTCCAATGGTTATTCGGTTTCAAGCAATTTGATTGGTTGGGTGGTCACTCGTTATCAGCTTATATTCTAGTGATTGACTATATATGGAAAACGCTGGGATGATGTAGCCCAATAAAGGGAAAAAAGACTGCGAGCAGTCCCTATTTTTTCTCTTGAGTTCGTCGAGCCGCGGAAAGACATCGCGAACGCTGGCGCACGGAAACTATGTCCCAAGCACAAGTTGTTTTGGAGTCGGCGGCTTCCTCAGACACAATATTTTTTTCGAATAAGTATTTGCCATTATATAATACTGTATACAATAAAACAATTATTCTAGTCGACCTTCTGAATAATAGCTGACTATAACAGATTAGCGATCCGCGCTCATCTGTTATTTACCAGCCAATATTCAGTGCAGTCTCGTAGAATGATTGTTAAGTATTATTGTACTATACTGCTCTGTACTGCATGCACTGCATTGTGTTGTTTCGTGTTGTAATAAAGTACGATATTGCTTTCAAAGCGTCGCTTATCCTTTATTCAGGGCGCCCACTAGTCCAAGTGATTCGTTTCACTGGCCAAGGTTTAACCTGGAGACACAACAGTATGCTGCGTTGAAGCCGATCTTCTACGTTCGCTCCAAGCTTCTCTCGGACAAGATG
The DNA here is from genome assembly GCA_027574985.1 of Umimayanthus nakama. NCBI lineage: Eukaryota > Metazoa > Cnidaria > Anthozoa > Zoantharia > Parazoanthidae > Umimayanthus > Umimayanthus nakama. The sequence continues at coordinate 17,800 of JAOBRG010056673.1, read as the reverse complement.
GCATTTTGGAATGAACTAGTGCCCAGTCTAACTCAGTCAGCTGAGCCGAGCCAGTCCCCAAGTCCATCACCCTGTATCATGGTCACATGCCGTCGATGTCCCACTGTTTCTCGCGCTCCGTGCGACCAATGCAGCGGTAAGCAACTTGTCACTCACAGTATGTTTCAACAAAAACGGAAAAAGTTTAGTATTTATGTTTTTTGGTTGATTGGTTTGTTTATTAATTGATTGGCTGACTGACTGAATGACTGGTTGGCTGAATGAATGATTCACTGTTTGATTAATTATGTGATTGTTCGGTTGATCGATTGATTGGTTAGTAGTTTAACTGCTTGACTGATTGATTGATTGGCTGATAATAATTGATTGCTTAAATGATTGGTTTCTTTATTGACTGGTTGGTTGGTTGGCTGAATGATTGATTGGTCGATTGACTGTTTGAGTATCAAGTATCAAGAATCAATTTATTTGCCATTATTTTACATTATATTTACAATAAATGTATAATAAAAAAAGGAATGTATAATTATTTATTAGTGGCGAGGAAGCCTGATTTGAAGTCATGGGACTTGTTTTAGCAAGTAAGTGAATGGTAGGTCGATTGCAGACTCGTACCCAGTCGCCTTTAGGTGGCGGAAGAGAGAAGACGCAGAGGATTTTGGGAAGGAAATGAAGGGCGCGCAAAGGGTTTTGGGCAGGACGAACTCGAGAAATTTGGCTTCCTTACTTCGTCTTCCCCACAATCCTTTGCGTGCCCATAAAAGCGACTGGGTACGAGTCTGGGTCGATTGGTTGACTGGTTGGTTAAAGATCCGTTTGTTGATTGACTGGCTGAATGAATGACCGGTTGATTGGTTTTCTGACTGATTGATTGACTGATCACAATTGATTCGTTAAATGATTGGTTGGTTTGATAATCGATTAACTTGTTGACTCATTGATTGATTTGTTAGTTAAATGCTTGGGTGGGTGATGGGTGGAATGATTGATTGAAGAGAATGAATCACCAAAACACTGGGAACTCGAAAAGTATCTGGCAAACCAAAGGAAAGTGTAGAACATTTTTAAAGTTTACCGTTGTTTTAACCAATGCTGTTATTTTTCTCATTTTTCAGGTTTACTCCAAAGGATCTTGATCGGCGCGGTAGCGGGTCTAACAATACTGCTTGTTATTCTGATCGTAGTTCTCGTCTGCTTTATACGAAAATCCCGAAAGAAACAGAAGCCAGAAGAATACGAGATTGTAGCGACCAATTTGTGATAAACTGCTCTCCTACACTGCTCATCCATTCGGTGTGACTAAATGCAATGTCGGAAAAAAATTGTTGATCCCCTTTTCAAAACACCAAGATTCCAAGTTTTTTTCAAAACTTCAACTTTTCTCACACGTGACATTGAGGGTGCGTTCTGTTGACCGTATTCGGCAATGTAATGTTTGCAAAGAAAACTGTGATCCAATCAATCGAAATATACCGTTTTGAGGAACTATTTAAAAACCTTATCTCGCCCCGTGATCCAATTTGGAAATATGAATTGAACGCACCCTATTAAAGAGAGGTACTGTTATCAAATTCAAATTTAATAGAAGTTCTGAAAGATTTTTATATCTTTGTTCTCCTTTGGGCCACGAATAAAAAGCATTATATGGAAAGGGGCAGCAGGCCGCAGCAAATAATGGGAAAGAAACTGATAATGAAAATTACCTTTCGTACATTTCAAAAAAAAAATTACCAAAGAAATTTCAAGATTGACGGTTTAAACTAAGAAAACTAACAGTTACACCCCCCTACTGCGATTGGGTAAAAAAAGATAAAAAACGACTAAATTCTTGCGTTGAACTGAGGTGTCTCAGTTTTTACTTTATATCAATTTTTATTCTTGTTGAATAAACTCAGTTTTACAATCGCACAGACACATGAGTGGTAATATACCTTAGCAAACTAAATAACATTCATTTCTTGCACGTGCGGATTACACAGCCTTAAAATGTATGCCATGAATATTTACAAAAAATCTTTCAAATAATGTACATTTAATATACTATATAGCTGGTTTTTCGAGTTCGTAACAGTATTACTATAAGTTATAATGTTAACTTTCATCCAAGAAGAGGGATGTAGCTTTCGGAATGAAACCGTAACAACACCTACATAAAACCAAGAAAGGGTTCTCTATCAGGGCTTTCCGAACTCAAAGTGTGCGTACTCGTTTATCATATCACAGAAAGTGATGTAGTTGAAGTCATGTTTGCCGCCAATCACGATATCAAATTTCTGATACAATACGTTGAACTCGCGCGAGCTGACCAGTCCTCCCAGTTCAAGCTCGCTTAGAACGCGGTGGAACTGGGACCGAGACACACTGCCATTGTGAACTCGGTCATAGTCTTCAAAGAGCGGGAAAATCTGGATTCGTCTCTGGCGCACACGGTCAGCGAGTCTGTGCATGACGCGCTCCAACAATCCCTCCGCCTCGGGCAATATCTTGTTGCGGTCCTTCTCGAGGTGGGGTCGAAATTGCTGGGGTACCAAAAGTGGCATTTTCTCGAGATCTGAGGAAGAGCAAGAAGTGTCACAAACGTTCATCCTTTAATTTTATTTATCAAATGATTTTGATGGAAGCATTTCTCTGATGGTTTCAAAGTTGCAGTACTTTGTCTTTCATGGATTTTTAATCTGAACGTTTAAGAAAGAGATAAGTGATTTTGGACTTTTGAAACCCACCCAACTTGAGGCCATTAAACTAAAATTAATCTTGATAATCTGTAACAAGTTTCGCCAGTTATACTTGCACTAGTGAGTATAGTTCCACTTCACTTCCATTCACTGTAGTCAATAATTTCACCATGGTTCAACTTTAAGCTGTATTGTGCTCCCCTCCCCAAACAAGCAAACCATCCGCACCACGGGCCGGCCAAAAAACTTTTGAACACGGGTACAGACGTTAAAGAACTCTTCATTTGAATTTATTTGCTCTTCAATGTGAAAAAGACTTACTTTTCACGGTAAAGATAGATTCGACGTCGTCTGAGAAGCCCACGTAGTCTACATAGTCGGGGTACCCAGGGGATGTGTACCTGCAAATGAAAATCAAAGGATTATTAACAAGCCACTACGTGTAATTGGAGTTACAAAGCGGGGGTACCCAACCCAGGGGATGTGTATTTTTCCATGAAGTGGTGTAGTGGTTATCCCGTCTGATTAGAGACCAGGAGACGTGGGTTTGATTCCCATTCGGGGCATTCAACCAATTTTTTCGGAAGAGTACGTTGAAAGGAAAAACGAAGACCCAGACACTTATTTGTTCTATTTCCTTTCATTGCCACGTTGGTTCTTCTTTCGGATTAAAAACAAGCCATTACGTGTCATCAAGATTCAAAACCAGCCACCTAAACACTGCTTTAACATAATTATTTCTATTGTTATGCGTACTGAGCAGTTAATGAAAATGTGCACTATAAATGCCCCTTATTGCTATTATTAGCATTATTACTATTGCTGTCACATTCTCATTCTCATTATTACTGTTTTATTATTAATGTTGTTGTTTTTATTATTACTTGATTATGATAACTTTTACTATTACTATTGCTGTCATAATATTTGTCTTTGTAGACTGAATATAAAATGGCTAAAATCTTTTATAATTGTTCAAGTGAACATTTTTCAGATTGCTCTACGTGCCTACGGAGGAAACAAACGGATAAAAAATATTAGCCATTAAATTTTCATATTTTATTTTACATTTATTTTTTATAATAACTAATGTCATTATTTTTACTGTTATTATTATTATTTTCATTATTAATACTAATAATTATAATCTCATTACTAATATTACTATTACCTATCCATGATTTTCTGTACTTCTGACTTGGACAACTCGAAGGTGCAGAGGTCCAGCGCACGTGGGAAGGAGGTCTTGAGCATGCGCCCTGTGCGCAGCTTATCATAGTCTCTCATGAACTCGATCACCCGGATTCTCTCCTTCATGATCTTGCATTTGATCCGGTACATAATCATCTCGATGTCATCGTTGCTCGCGTCCGGCATTTCTTTCTGGTTAACCTTTTTCAGCTCCGCTAGTCTTTGGTGGTACCGGTCTTCAGGTTTTTCCGACGGCTGTACGGAGAACAAAAAGCGCCCAAAAATCAATTCACACTTGATTCATAATCAACACCTATTTGCGCAACTTTTGTTCACCCTTTTGACAAAACTAGACAATCTAAAGGCGAGGAAACCAAACACGAACACAAACTGCTTCATGTGAAAACGCGCGTTTAGTACTGACTAAGGTCGCTTGCTTCTTGTCCCGTCTGGCCGGGCCGACAAATTCGGTTCTTAACTGTAACGCACGAGTTCTCAGAACTTGTTCTGATCAATATGTCCCTGCTCATGGATCAGAACCGCTCAGTTCTCCCGCTCCGGTCGGTCAAAGCGCGGGAACTTAGAGAGTTGTGGCGGGAAAATGTACGTGCGCACCTTGGACTTTCCATTTAAACTGGCCAGAACCAGTTCTTTTCGGCCGACCAGACCGGAAACGGAAAGCGACCTTAGAGAATTTCTTATTTTAAAGATTGGCACTGACTTCAGCTCGTGTGATATTAACACCTTCATATGGCCCCGGCCAAGCTAGCCTGCTTAAACGATTATAAGCACCAGTTTTCTCAGTATGGCAATAACAAGAGTATAATTTTGTGTAACCAGATCAACCGAAGATTAAGTGATTTCTATATTGCTCTAATTGACATGCTCGTTAACATGCCTCATCCCCCTCTCCATCACCATCGTTCGGCTCCTTTGGTCATGAAGTTTTGCATTTAATATGCCTAGTCCCCCTATCACCTTCGTTCAGCTCCTTTGGTCGGAAAGTTTTGCACAGCACTTTTCCATAAAGAAGGCTTTGGTCATCTATTTCACAGGGAAACTAAGTTCAACTGGCAACCGAATGCCCCCCCTCTATACATACATACACACACACACACACACACACACACAAGCACACACACGTTATTTGTCACTGCCATCCTACGCCAGTTTGGGGGTTTGGAAGATTCTAAGGTTTCAATTACTATGTTTTTAACAAATATACTACCGCCTTCATCACTCACCTGTAAAGCTTGCAAAAATTCCACGTAGTTAAAACCAACATCATCTGAATACCTTTCTTCAATCGCCTGAACAATAGCAGAAGAGAAAAAAACATTAAAATAACATCTCGATAATCCTTTTTCAATTTAAAGGAAGCTTATATATTCTAACACAATGTTAGCCGTAAGAAACTCCGTAACATGATAAAAGCAAAAAATGTTATCTATTTGGCTCGAAACACCAAACGGTTTCGACATTATACTGTCACCTTCAGGGATAAAATGTTCCGGGATTGGCAATGCAATCAGAAAATGGACTTGTTGCTTAGTAGTTATTGCTTTTGTTTAATGCTTTGCTTTAGGTTCAAGAAGAATCTTTTTGTCCTTTTTTTGTTAATATTAAGAAGATCTTTAGCGTGGCCTCCGTAACCTATGATATCTCGGTCCCATTCTCTTTCGGATATCTACTGAGGAAGAACGGGGAAGAGTCAAGAAACAGCGCATGCGGGGATTTTCAAACATTTTGCAAGCATCTATGTTATCATTTAGAAAGCCATACCTTCATTTCCTCGTCGTTATTGGTCAATCCAAGATAATAGATACATTGCTTGCACTGTGCCTTAGTCACGTGACCGTTATTGTGCCTAGGAGATAGTTTCTGTTATCAGTAAATACTCCAGATAGAGGTGTAGTAACATGAATTAATAATTACCAGTTTTAGCTAGTGTTATTTGTTTCATAAATATTAGAAAAAATCCCAATCCGCTTCAATTCCAGGTTACTACTCTGGATTGAAGCTGTTTTGTACAGAGAAGGCCTTCGATCAGTAGTTTCGATTCTACCACGATTCCATGTGCTTTGCCGTGCAAACTTTCTTGTAGCTAGATTCATTGCACATCCACCTATGTGTCCAAACTACCTCACGCATGCTGTACTGTGAACATGTCGAACTGAGACTCGTGCTAAGAAAATTTGAAAAACAAAAAGGAGTGAAAGACATGGAAAAGTGTGTGTGACGAGTCTCGAACCTGTTAGTACTAAAAGGTTGATGTCATTGGTATCATACATAGAGGGAATGAAATGTGAACGGCAACTTTTCTTTTAATTTTAGTTTCTTCTTTTAGAGTTAAGGCCAAATAAAAATAATAAGCTGGTTAGCATCCCCGCCCGACTATTGAAAAGTCTTCCGACCAATGAAAGTTTTCATCTTTTATTTCCATACATTTGCTTTAAAACGTTATACTGACAATGTCCAACACTTGTAGTTTGTTTCTGCTGATGCCGAAGTCTATATTTGTGAAAGGCAAAAGAGGCACATTTTCGTCAAACAAACGTGTATCATTGACCCTACTCTAGTGCAACGTTATTTTGACGCTTTGAAAATCAATCCGCGAATCTGCAATCCACTTTTTACGTTTTCAAACAGGTATTTCCGACGATAAAAAAAATAACAAAAATAAAAACCGTCCGCTCGCCCGACCACGAAAATTTTGAAAAAGGGATGTTAACCAACTAAATTTTTTTATTTGGCCTAATGTGGGTTTGGATAAATGGTATCAACTATTAAAATGGCACCACCCGTTTTTACGAAAGGGAAAATTGCATCACCGTACAGTAATTGAGTTTCCATACATGCCTTGTCACTGAACCAACCACTCAAATTTCTGCAGATAACCTTTTGTTTTACTTTATATATAACATCTCAGGACTTTACCCGTCCTTTTTCTGTCAAATGAAAGTAACCCTTACCCAACCCTAGCCAACAATGTGTTAACATATAAAACCATAAGCCGCTTTATGTCCACTCGATCGGCAAGAGTGACGCAATCTATGCGTAAAAGCCGAGAAGCAATGTACCCGGATGATATATAACAGGAAGCATACTCCCCCCCTCCCTGCCATTTTCCCGTCCAAAAATATACTTTAGTATTTGAACAGTGCTTGTCTACAGCTACCTAGCAAATCGCTTAAGCAGTGGAAATCAGTATTTGTTAACATACTTATCGAAATCCTGAAAACAGGGTTTGACCAGCACTCGTCTCTCATTGGCTCTCTGTCTCATCCGGTGCATGATTCGCTCAAGGAACATCTCCTTTTCCGAGGTGGAACAGCCAGTCTTGGCCCCAGGCTTACTCAACCTAAAAGTTTGCATTGCAGGAACTTTGTGCGTGGGAGCTTTCTCCAGTCCGCGACTGGTGAACACTGAGGATAACAGACCAGAAGTACAGGTCACATGACATACCTTACTATATGAAATTTCGCCAAACGTTTGTTTCGCAATTTTAAGGTATAAATATTTAGCGTTACTTAAAAAATCTCGCTCTTTTGCAAACGTTTTATCGCTTGAATCATATTTTATTTAAATCTCCTTAGATTTTTGTATGCATTTTCTATGATTGAGAAACAGAACACACACAAAAAAAATCGTGCCATGGGAACTTTGGTTGCTCTCTCATCAACCAAGCTGATAACAGCTTAATTTTAGAAGCCGAAAAAACGAATTATATTTAGAGTCAAGACAACAAGAAAATCGCTAAACAAGCGAACTTGCTCAACGGTTCGAAATTATTGTTAAACTCAAAATTTAAAGAATGAGTAAAAATGGTCCTTTCCATTACACTACCGCGTTTCCAAATGTTTTATAGTGTGATTCAGCACCACTTTCGTGCACGTAAACGCCAGGAATAGAAATGAGACACAAAATTCTTCGCAGTGACGCTTGCTTAGACTGTATAACGTTCCCTATCTTATCTAAATTAAGGATCAGTAATAAAAAATTTCGTAGGAACAATGAATGAACTGTTATGGCTGCAATTAGGTCCACTGGAAATTTTAGTTACGACGTCATTTCTGCCGTTTACGTGGTGGTTAAACCCCTAAAGATTGGGCGAGTTCAACCCTTCAAAACTGGGAAACTGTCTTTGCTCCTTTTCGATTTGAACCCAATCGGAGAGCCGGATAGCAGGCTGATTTTACGGTCGGAGCTGCCACTCGGCGGTTTAGCTACTGCAAACGAGCGAGCACTCACCAGACTCGACGTCCGTTAGGAACTCTGTCCACAGACAGTTGCCGGGTTTCTTGGGGTCAGCGTAGTAATTGGCCAGCACCTCGAACTGGGCGTCGGTCAGGTGGTGTTGGCCCAACGCGCTCAGCCCGCGTCTGAAGTGACTCTTAGTGATGGAGCCGCTCCGCAGTGGGTCATAGTCCTGGAAATACTCTTCAACCTGAACAAAGCAGAAGTTGTAAGGTTGTAGTTGTAAATCAGTACAAATAAAGATACAGAAATATCCAGTCAGTTTAGCAGTTCTCGTTTAAATGGAGTCCTAATCAACGTATAGTACTACAGACAGCTCAGTTAACAGACCACAAACTAATTGCCCAGCTCTTTTCGTGGGTTCTTTTAAGCCCCCGACAGAATATCGAAATGCCAGACTAACGACCCTGGCCACGGACGGTGAGGTGAAAGGAGGTCACTTAAGGTTCATCCCTCAACCACACTGGGGATTGAAGCCGGAACTTTGCAAAACACCAGGCTTTTTGCAACAGCTTTAACCCTCGGAATACCAAGCTTTTTAACGGCTGTAACAAGTTAGCCCAAGGGGGCGGGGGGGTCATTTAGACACCCCCCCCCCCTTATAGTTTTCGAAATGATTGCACATAAAAGATCAGGCTTTGGCATGGAAGTAGCTTTTGGTTAGCTAAAATACTTTCAATTACAACAATCAAGTTTTAATTAAGGACTGTTGTTATGGCAACAGTCGATTCACAACATGCCTGCCATCTTGGATTTTTCAAAAAATTTATTTTACGCAAAACTGAACCAAATTTTACTGAAATTGGTAGAAAACATGTATTTTCAGCCTCAAATAATTGAAAAAAGAGTCTAATTTTCGGTCGGAAAAACCTATGGGGGTCCATTTGACCACCCTTTGGGCGTTCGAGGGTTAAAGAGCTTCAACGGTTTATAGGTCCTTGCACAGATTGCACGGGTTAGCTCCTGATTTCTTAAGTTCTCGATTCGATATATTGCCTAAGGGACTCTGAAAATAAATTAAAAATTCGCGGGGCCCTGTATGCCTCGCTTGACAAGGTAGGCTCTTCCACAGTATTGCGCCGCTACAGATAAGGTTGGCTCCTGCCTTACTTACTCTGATCCAGTTGACGAGTACGTAATGTCTGATTCGTCCCATCAGTTCACTCAGATCAACAGAGGTAAGGTCTAGAGGTGGCGCTGGCTTGGGGGACTTGGATCTACAACATCAGGGAAAACAAATTATTACTATCTGCTAAGACGTGTACATCGCAAAAAAATCTCGTTTCTAAATAAAGTAAAACTAAGCACAAACTAACCTGTTCTTCTCAGCAAAGTCAGACAAGGTTGTAGCTGTTCCGATGTATTCTATTTGCAATAAAAAGAAAAAAATGTATTAAGAATTTGCTTTACAAAGAAATGAAAACTTCAACTTATATTCTGATTAATCAAAAGTGTCTTTTTTTGAACAGCAGAGCAACAATTCCATTTTTCCACGCGTGCACTCATAGCGGAATTTATGGAATTTCACAAAAGCTTTTTCCAAAAAACATCAACACTGTGTCGTATAACTTGGCAGCAGCAACAACGTTTTTAATCAATCAAAGTCAATCAAAACATATACAACCAGCTCGCTTAGTCTAGTTGTTCGCATTTCCACTACTTTTCGGCAAAAAAGATTTCTTTCTAAATGTAACAACACAGTGTCACTAAAACTGTGCTGCAAGTAGCAGAAACATTTACAACGAAACAGAAAGCAAAACAAAATTAGCGCAAAGGTTCGAACTGGACTATTATTCACATTTTTGCTATTTTCCAGATATAGAGCAACAAAAGTGTCTTTTTCCAACAATAAAAAATGGTATCACTTAAATGACTCTGGACAGCATCAGAAACATGCTACGATGCATAACGAAACAAAACGAATAAAATCAGCGTGAAAGTATTTTAATAACGCAACGTCATTTAAAGTCTCTCGGCAGCAGATTGAGTTCCAAATAACTGTTACCTTATTTTTCTGTACTGACAAACATTACTGCAATTATTAATTTGACATTTGAAAATGATGGCAGTGCACTTAAACATCGTTACATGCAGCAGCACAAACAGTATATCTATACCATTTCGCCCATGCAGAATTCTATTAAGTGATCCACCTTTCTGTTATTAACCCCTCTATCCAAGAGTGCATGACAACGTTCTTTGCTACAAAATCACAGCCACTAATTGTATAAGAAATCGTACAATTCTACAGCAACAAAAAAAGTTAAATGTTTGAGTATATATCTACACACCGGGATCTATGGCTTGGATGAAGGCCGGGTAGTTGATGTCTCCCCCAGTTGGGTATTCAAACTTCTTACAGATCACCTTTACAAAAAAACACAACATTAGCTCTCACTGATAGATAGCAATTCAAATAAGGGTATATTTCTTGCTCATGGGTTGCATTAAATCATGAATATACCAAAGTCGGGTTACGGATTTATGGTTTACTGACGCACTTAATCATTGGCTCATGTAACAAGATTTTAAGCCCATTAATGGATAACAATGATATATCCCTTTACCACCCTGTATAACACTTAGGCGGCGAACCAATTCTCTCTAGAATTTTTTAATTGAGTTGTACTCCAATCACTCAGCGAACGCGCCATCTAATTGGATTTTGCAACATGCCTGTTAGACGTCGTGTTTTGATTTTGATCTGTTGGGATGTTAGGAAAGTACATCTACAGTTTGTAAGCCCTTTGTAACTGGACAAACGAACAATTTGACAAAATACACTTAGTTTTTCAAAATCAAACGAAATTTTTCTTGTTTGTGTTGTTTTTATATTAAATGTATTCAATAATCTCTTTCAGAGACGATAACAAAAATTAAGAATGTTGACTGTGTCTATGACATAAGGTCAAATAAAAAAATTACTTGTTTAGCGTCCGCGCCCGACCTGGAAAATGCGCCCGACCTGGAAAATGCGCCCGACCTCAAATGTTTTTTTCTTTATATAAAACAAAAATAATTGTAAAAAAGAGTTAACAAGCACGCTCCCGCGATCCACATCCTCGTCCCCATATTCCTAAGAACATGCGCGACGTTTCCACAGAAACACGTGGAGCAAAGTCGGCAATTGGTTTTGATTTGAATATATCAATATGGTGGGTTACGGTTGAACGTTTTCTTTGTTTTTTATTTCGGCATGGCATTTGTTATTTGTTGCGTGATTAGGGAGAACAGCAGCACGCCAATAAACGTTTTCATTTTGTTGTTGTTTTAGTACGGTGAGCGATGGGATTATTGCATTATATCACCCTTAAGCAGGTGCAAACTGTCTACTTTAGGAACCATACTAAACCTCTGCAAAAAAAACCCAAAAAAAACGCCCTCCCAACCTGGAAAAATTTAAAATGAGTGGGAGCTAAACAAGTATTTTTTTTTATTTGGCCTAAATTGGATGACATGTTTTTAATTCGCGCAATATAGGAATCCCCGTCTTTTAGTTCTAACACTGAGAAAACAAAGTGACTGTCCTGTTCACTTACAGAACTTCCAATAAAAGGTCAAGTATACGTCATGTGTTGCAAAACAGTTTCAGGTTTGTGTATACTGAATGCAGTGAAAAACAGAGAATGTTGAGTAACGTACCTCGAGTTCCTGGGGTTGAAGTTCAAGGCTAAGGAAATGTAACATCCGGGCGAACTGTGTCTTGGTCACGCCACGACTGTATCCTTTACTCTGTCAAGACAAAATGTGTTGGTATTATTGATACTGATCAAAAAATGACTAAAGAGAATACTTTGACTCAAACAGTAGAATTGGCCCGGAGTGCTAGTTATTACAATGCGGGGTAGTGTATTGATTTGTCTTGTTGTAATGTACCGTTGAGTCTCGAAGCAATTCGCCCTCATTTTTGTTATGAAGCAAACAGAAAGTGCCGGTTTTGTATATTGGTCATCACCTCCGATAGAAGCTAATTCATCAAAAGGAAAAAGATACCTAACCTTTATTTTGCACACAAATAATACAGCCTCCTCCAAAGATGTATAGGGTATGCTTGCATTTTAAGAAATTTTTCAAAAGTTGTGATTTTGCAGAGGAAGTGCGATTCGTGTGAATATAGCTGTTCGAAAATACCTAGAGTTGATTTTACACATTTACACAGAAGCATTTTTAATGCATTGTTACACGGTTTCGCAAACAACCACCCTCGTGTAAAACTGTTTTGTAGAATGTAAACTTTAGTGTACGATTTCTTACGGCAACAAATTGCAAATTATGGAGTGTTGTTCAACTTTAACTCGTCGCCGGAATGACGATTACAGTATTACAACAGTATCACACAAAAAACTTTACATCATGCGACATAACTGTGGTGGATTTGGCCGAAGTTTCAAATTATCTCGTTCACTCAGCTGATGCAGTTGTGCATGAAGATTGAAAATATTCGTACCCTAACGTTCATGTTCTCCACAAAACTCAAGAATTCAGGTTTTCACGTTCTGTTTCTGAAGACGGTGAAAAATAGCCAGGGGGGTTACACTCCCTCGTGAAGTGATTGTATTCTATATTTTAATCTATTGTCTTGTAACGTTCTTGTTGACGCACCAGTCCAAGTTGCTTAAGCTGTTTAATGTCGCTTTACAGACTAAAAATTATGCAGTCTACAATAAATAATCCGAATAAAAATCATTAAGGAAGACTGCAGATTCGAAACTCAAGTATTCTATTAAAAACATCAACTTTTTTAAGGAACTCCAGGTATTGAACAAAAAGTTCTACAATTTAAGGAGTTCCTGGTTTTACGGGTGGCGTGCGCAAGCCAAACGGCAGAAGTTTAAATTTTCGCACTTGGTCAAGAATATAATATACTTGTGCTACTAACCCTGTCGTAGTCCTTGAAGTATGGGTAGACCATAAGCCGGCGCTTGCGCACTTTCTCTGCCATATCTCGGATAATCGCATTACATCGCCGCTCCTCCTCTGCGCTCAGAAAATTGGGTGCCTGGAGAAGCGAAACACAAAATAATGATTACCACACATTTCCAGTCATATTCCGTACTAGTCGAAACGTTTATATAACTTACAAAAGGATTATTGGGAGAACCAAAACGGAAGTAGAAGTGGTCTTGACTGTATGTTCATGTGCAAAAACTACAGGTGCCTCAAAAGGCCGCGGCACTTATTTTCGGTTCCGTAATGTTAAGTGGGCGAGACTCAGCGACTTTCTCTGGACGGGACAGTAAAGTTCATCGCAGGTTAGCCCCCCATTAGAAGCTTTTACTTATTTATACAGCTGAGTCGACTGGAACAAGCTCACAGTGTCAAGGCCGGGGTTCGAACTAGCTCAAGACCTTTAGTTACACGTGTTAATATTGTAAGGTCATCTATAGTAACCGGTGACAGTGTTGTGGTAAAATAGTTCAAGTGTTACCTTGGCTAGAGCTCCGGTTGGCGGTCTGTACACCTCACATGTCGGCTTTTTTTCCAAGTTTGGTTCAGTGAAAGCTGCAAAATACCGTGAGATTAGTACGACCGCACGACAGAGGGAACAGCGTCACAGAGATAATACAAGCGCTAGAGATGGAGATCTAGTGCAATGCTGTAATATCGCTTTAAACTAACCAACGGCCTTAAATACGGCGAAAGTTAACTACTCCAGCCCGTGATGAACCACAGCTTGTTCTCGTGACTACTATAAGCACTCTTTTACCCCAGACAAATTAAGCATGGAATAATCAGGAATAGCTCAAACCCTACATCCATTCTAATCAATAACGTTTAGTAATGTTTGAAAATATAAATTGGATTGGATTGAATTCGAAATTTATAACGTCTTTAGTACTCAATCTTAATGAGTGTAGGAGAAAAACGTAAATATGCCGACTAAAGCAAAATTTTCAACGACAACCAAAAATTTTTCAAACTGATGTTTTAGTGTATAATGCCGCAAAGAGTACTTCTAGTTAGTCAAAGCAGCTATAAAATCGTAGTGCGGGTGTCGGGTGCTGAACACCGGTATGAAGGTTCAAAACTTGTAAGTAACCAACAATGTCGGATGAAGGCATATATAGTTAAAAAGAACAACAAAAAATTGAATATGGTCCAAAATATGGAAAACACAGAAAAAATGAGACGAAAGAAATGCAGTTTGTCAAACCACTCTTGATAGCAAGAGACAAATGAAGACTTATAAAGAAAATGTCAATTCACTTACCATTTTCCATAATGTCGCAGAACTCCTTGTACCTGACTCGTCCGTCTTCAATCCGGTAATGTTGAACAATTTTGCTAATCTCTTCACGAGATAAGTGGGCTTGCGTGCCACAACAGAGGCTGAGCCCGCACACAAACTGAAACCGGTCAAAGTAAACGCTTTTAGTACACTAACAAGATACTTGATACCTTGAGTTGAAGAGTTTGAAATATTCATTGGCTTGAATAAATACGTCCAGGAACTTATCGAAGGAAAGCGAGTTGTAGAATTGCACACAAATTAAAAACCTGACTTATGATCAGGTTGTTGGTTGAGTATTAAGACTTGAGAAATGACTGGCTGTCTTCTCCTTCCAGACCACAGAGATGTCAAACCCAGAAGTTCAAAATGTGGGAGATTTTGGGGGAGAGGGTAGAACTTTTATTGCGTCGGCGACCTTTAGAACAAGTTTTCACATCGCCTCGCATCATATCTCCTATGTTGCCTATTATATTTATAATACTATAATGCTGGAGATTTCTGTAAAATGCAGGAGAGCAGGAAATTACTCCCGCAAAGACAGGAGAATTGGCATCCCTGAGACTCTGCATGTTTTCTGTACCGAATTCAAATCTGAACGTCAATTGAAAAAAATTGTCTTTTTTACGCAGGGTTCCAATTGAGCCAGCATCAGTGCTAAACTGATACACCTTTGAAAAAGACTACGTGATTAACGCCCTGATGACACGTATCCGCTTTCATTTGAAAATGCAACTTTTTTGTTACGGATACGGCTATCGTCCACAGGTATACGCTCTCTAGAGTGGAACTTTTTGAAAACGCTGTTTAAACAGACAAAAACAAACTTTTGGAAAACGCTGACGTCACACTGAAAATTCCAGGCAAAAGCGATACGAATACGATACCGTGTGGACGCAAAACTTTTTGAAAACGGAACTAAAAAGTTACGTTTTCAAATGAAAACGGATACGTTTGGTCAGGGCCTAGAGGAATCCAACATCGATGACCAGGTTATCAAACTTGAATGAGAAACTGCGCGATATTAACAAAACTAAATCCAATTTTCAGCTTGTTTCACTTGGTTCACACACCTTTTATTAGCACAAAACATTTTCGAAAACTCAAACGAGAACTTCCAGAGTGTTAAGAGACGCAAGGAAAACACCCAGTTTAATCCTACAGGATTAAGGCGATACAGCGGGTGTGTAAGATTTGTTTGTCTTTTTTGTCGTTGTTTCCTTCCATTTTCAATAAAGTATATTGTATTTTTTCTTGTACAAGTCCCAACATTTTGTTAAAAAATGATGACATACAAAACGTCATAACTTTTCGGGACCTTACCAGGACGTAGAATATCCACGAAAATCAAACAAAAGTATGCTTTATGAGATCAATTTAATTACTGCAATGAAGGTGATCATTATGGCGTGACTGTATCTTTAAGAGGCTATTTGGAGCACAATTTGTAGGTTTGTATAAAGCTTAAAGTTGCTAGAATGCGTATAATTACACATACTTGGTTCTCAGTTATTATTCCACTTCTCAGCTTGTCGTGATCTTTGAAAAACTCAGTTGTCCTAATTCCGTTCTTGAAAATGGCAATACGGATCTTATCAAAGATTTCCTGCAAAGTTGGACTGCGAGGCTAAAACATAAAGACATGACTTTGGTTTTTAAGTTTCAATGTCACGATTGGTCTATCTTTTTAGCACTAACTCAACATCCACCCTTGCTAAGAATTCAATATTTTAGGGACCTGTCGACAAACATACAAGACCATTTAAGCTTGAAACGGCAAGAAAAGAAATAACGGGAAAGAGAAAAACCCGATTTGAAAAAATTCTGACTTAAGTTACACTTCTTGTGATTTGTGTGCAGTTTTGACGCTAATTACAGTTTTTTTGAAAATAAGGTTTTTGGTCAAAAATGTTTTGCTGTTCAACACAAAAAGGAGTGGGACGGGGGAGGTGGCACTGGATTATTAAACTTATCAACCATTATTTTCTTACATTTATTTACTTTTTATAGCTTGTATATTTGTTGGTTATAAAACATTATTCATTTTTAAGAAATAGCTCTATAATAACAAAATTTAATTTTAGTTTATTATTTTTGTTTTATAGTTTTGCTCACTGACAAATAATCAAGTCAAACCTTACCTTGGGGCCAAAATCTGGCATTTCCTGCCTCTTGCTCAGTTTTGTGAAGTCAGCTTCCTCTGCCATGACTGAAAAACAAGTTCTCCATGTAACATTACAGTTTCTAAATGCATGGTTTTCATGAAAAACAAGAGCTTGCTTTATTTCATGTTACTTTGTAAATACGGTAGCTGAAGAAAATCCATGAGTAAATGAAGTTACATGTATGTATGCAGCAATTTTGAGACTGGGAGGAGGAAGGGGCTGATCAGTTACTCAATATTTGGGGACTGAAGACCCTTTTTCACACTAATTCTTGAAAATTTTGAAAATGTTGCCCCGCCAGCTCTGTGGTCCTTGAAATGAACAGCTCAGGTACAAACTAGTTGTCAGAGTATCAACCGTCTTACCAAATCTAATGTGTATCTTGCTGAGACTCTCATACATGCAGGTCATGGTCAAAACATTGACCTTGTTACTTCATGTAAACCTGCCAGCAAAAAGATTTCTTGGCAAAATTTCATTACCATTGTGCATGTCTGTCTCACTCACCTCTTTGAATTTCTGTAATATCTTCATGAAACAAAAAGTAATTGCACAGGCCAGCCCGGTGGGATTCTCGGTATTTTTTGGCCAAAAGTCGTGTTTCACCTTCTGTGATGTCTGGTGGACCTGGAAAACTGCGATAAAACTGCAAAAACAAAGCATAAAGAGAGTCAGTTAAGTAAACACAGTCAGTGACATTTTAGGGTTCTAGGTCAAGACCAAGGTTATCTTTAGATATATGAGAGGGATGGTTTGGTGGTTGCTGGGAAATGTTCCACCAACCTCTCCCTCTGGGTTACCTTTACAGTGGTGGGTTTAGGGGAGGGGCCCAGGGGGCCCAGGCCCCCCTCTTTTGACAGGATTTTTGTAAAAGATTTAAAAGAAAATGACTGAAATGAGCGATCAGAAGGCCTTTTAACAGATTTTGGGCCCTCCCCTTTCTAAAATTTTATTGCTTCTGGCCAACTGGGCCCCCTCTTTCAAAAACTTCTAGATGCGCCCCTGCTTTAGGTTTATAAATGGGAGGGTTGGGTGGATTGTTTCTGGGGAATGTCCCACCCATTCCTTCCTCAGGGTTACCTTAAGGTTTATGGGAGGGGTGGGTGGATTGTTGCTGGGAAATATCCCATCTGCCCCTCCCTAGTAGGTTAGGTTTAGAGTCAAGGTCAGGGTTAGGTTTATCTATGGGTTTATAGGACGGGTGGGAGCCAGGGTGGTTTCTGGGAAATGTCCCACCCACCCCTCCCTTATGTTAGGGATAGAGTCGAGGTTGGGTTTAGGTT
>JAOBRG010056672.1:8890-24245 GCA_027574985.1 Umimayanthus nakama | reverse complement strand
AAATCAATTAATATCTATGATCATGCCTTTCGCAGTGCCCTTTTGTTTCGGGCTGGTGAGAACGCTGAAATAATGTACATACTGTAACTAATGTACAAGTCTAGTAATTAAGTAGAACAATATCCAGTATGTGATATATGTAACTTTACACCAGGTCAATTGTACCACAAACTGGCATTTATCTACATCCAATTTTTAAACTGAAAGTCACTTTAAACTGGTCTTTGATGTGATAGTATACAAACGAGTACATTCTTTCAGGCTCTAGCCATTGAATTTCAGTAATGACTGTTTTCTAGTGTCCTGGATTGTACCAGAAGAAGTTTTAGATGGAAAGATTTCCAAGAGTCCATAACAATAACAGGAAAAATACTACATGTTTATGATTGATGTTTGTGAATAATACATGATCAATAATTTCTTTGGGATATTGAAAGTTTTTTGTTCAAAACAAGAAGATTAAACTATAATTATGTGATAGCGTGTACAGCAGTTTAGTTGACATATCATGTAGCTGTTAAAGTAAATGAAGTTTAATGCTGTTATGCAACTAAGGTATGACAATTGCAGCTTGAAATTACATGACTTGTATAGACACAAAACTTAAGAAAGAGTCCTGCTACCAGCCACCTTTTGTAAAGTCCTATAACTTGAGTTTCAGTTAATTCTCGCTTCTGCTGAAGCACTGCTACGACAGTGTAAAGCACAGCAGGATCAAAGCTTGTTGGTAGTCTAACAGAACCAATTTAAAGATTCATTATTTGATGAATTTAAGTAGGCTCAAATATTTCCAGAACATTCACTAAATTGCTGTTTGAGAGTAACCAATGACAATGGGGGAATGTGTCCCAAAATTTCCAAGTGCCAAGACCATGTATTATAAACAGTTCTCACAAACACCTTCATTTTTTACCCAATTGCCTCATACATTCTGAAAGAACTTACAGACAGGAAAAAAAATCTGAAAAACAAAGAATGATAACTACATGTATGTAGTTATAACTATGGTACACCAGATTTGTTGAGCCGATATAAATAACTTAAGGCTTCATTGTGCATTCATGGAGGAACCTCATAACTGCTCTCTGTTCTGATGTACAGGGCTGGTGGTAAGTCTGGTTCAGTTCGGTCCTGTTCGGCATGCAAAGGAAGAGGCGTCAGGATTACGATTCGGCCACTCGGTCCTGGCATGGTGCAACAGATGCAGTCCATGTGCAATGATTGCAACGGGGAAGGTCAGTTAATGTATCAAATGTGATAGATTTTGGAGTATACAACACTGAATTTTTTTGTTTCTCTGAGTTTTTAAAGAAAAAGTTGAACAAGGGCCCCAAAAATGACTACAGTAGAAGAGAGGCATAGGTCTAAGTGTTAGACACATTAGCTTTAGGCACCTATAGACACATCTAGTTACTTGTGAAATGGCTATATACATGTATCTGTAGGTGTCCAAAAATGACAAGAGATGCCTGGACACACTGAGAGACCTGCACACACTCTGAATACCTTTCCATGTCTAGAAACCTTTGGAATCGATACTTTAGAAATAAGCTGTGGATTCAGTATCAGTGCTTAAAACATAAACAGTCAGAGTCCTAAATCTAGAAACACACACCAAGTTTAGTAGTGCTGGAGTCTGCTCAAATTCTCAAGGAAATACACAAATGTAAGCCCGGTGAATCTTTGATCCTTGGTAGTCTGTCATTTCACAAAATTAATATTATTTTAGTGAGTTGATTTTGTGGTATTTTTAATCACTTTCAGTTTAACCTGACAGATTTAATAGCATTTGTCTACTGCCCGTTGTAAGCCTGAGTGTCCAAAGTAGCATTTGCATTGGCTTTTGTGCAGGGTCAACTGTTATTGCTGTTGGTGTATAGATGTGATAAGTACAATTTAATTTTATTTACATATTGTTTTTTAATTTTATCTTTTTTAAACAAAAACTAGGAGAAGTTGTTAATCCAAAAGACAGATGCAAAAAATGTCAAGGAAAGAAAGTTGTCAAGGAAAGTAAAATCCTTGAGGTGAGTGGTTGTTAACTTGTTCACTTGCCTACTTACTTACCTGCTTACACATACCTACTTATCTACTTCAAACCTACTCGAGTGCTTACTCACTTAATTATTTGCTCACTCACTAACTTACTTGCTTACTTACTAACTTATTTACTTACTTGCTTACAAACCAACTTGTACTTACTAACCTATACTTACAGTACTGTACTTATTTGCTTGCTTACTTACCTACTTGAATCAATGCTTACTTATTTCCTTCTAACCTATTAATTTTGCTTACTCCTTAACTACTTGAATCAATGCTTGCTTACTTACTTACTAAAAGACATACTTGTTAACCGACTTACATGTACTCATTGCACTAGCTTGCTTACTTATCATCTGCTTGAACCAATGCTTACTAACTTACTTTCTCCTTACCTACTTGAATCAATGCTTACTTGCTTAGTTACTAAGTTAATAATTAGCTTGTTTACCTACTTACATACACTTAATAAACTTCCTTGTTTCTAACCTTACCTACTTGAGTCAATGCTTACTTACTTACTAGCTTACCTATTTACTTGCTAAATTCTTACTTCCTTGCTTGCTCACTTGCTTACTCACTTGTTTACTTACTTACTTGTTATACTACTAATTATTATATGGCTGAATGATTTTGCGTGCTGTGATTGGTCAATTCCAGGTCCGTAAGTAGCTGTACGGACCGCTAGCTCTTTTCAAGACCGGAATAATCAACAAAGCCATATGATAAACATCTTATTAGCCTCGTTTGCTCAGTCCGTACGGCAAGTTACGGATCCTCGCTTTTTCCTTCCTTCCTTTATGGCCCTCGCGCTTCGTGCTTGGGCCATAAAAGGAAGGAAAAAACTCGGTCCATAACTTGCCGTACGGACCTTGCACTCGGCTAATAAGAGGTATGCACTTACTCACATGCTTACTTACTTGCTAAATAGTTAGTTACTTACTTAGTACTTAATTACTTACTTACTTGCTTGCTTACTAACTAACTAACTTAACTTGCTTACTATTACATGTATGTGGCTAGGAAGGAGGATCAACCTGAAAACGCTGGGTTTTGAGAATAGAATGTTTCAATGGGTTGTGGGAAATTTAGTGAATGTTTCTGATTTTCTTCATACATAGGTCCATGTTGACAAAGGAATGAGAGATGGTCAAAAAATTACCTTTCGTGGAGAGGGAGACCAAGAGGTAAGAATGAAATATATTTGGGACTGGACTACATGTAGTGCTCCTCTCGAACTTTGAGGCCTCTCTGTGAGGCATCAATAAGTTTTCTTCATTCTCTGTAGTCCTGTGTCACTAATTTGGCATTGTTCCAAGTCAAATTGCCTGCTCTTAGTTCTGCTCACACATTATTTTCCAATTGGTTTTTGGTACTCCAAACAATGCTTGTGTAGTTTCCTTAGTGTGCTGCTGATCCATCTCCATCTTCTTTCTTTTTAGAATTTGTGGTGACGTTTTATTCTAAACGTTTTGAAATTAACATACTGATTGATTAGATCAAAGTTTTTCACACATTGGAATATTAGAAATAGAATGTGGAAGATCGAACGCATCCTTGATCATAGTTAGCTGTCACATGCATGTAGTTATTTCCAAATAATCTACCTAAGGCGCTCACTCTCTTCGTAGATATACATGTATCTTACGTCAAATTTTGGCTTTAGAACTTCTAATTCTTTCTGTCTTGTGCGCTTTTCTTCCTAATAGCCCAATATAGAGCCTGGAGATGTCATCCTAGTCTTGCAGCAAAAAGATCATGATACATTTACAAGGGATGGAAGTGACTTGTATGTCTCAAAGACTGTGGGCCTAACTGAGGCCTTATGTGGATTTGAAATGGTTTTAAAGCATCTTGATCAACGGGATTTGGTCTTGCGCTACCCAGCTGGAAATATTATTGAACCAGGTGAGTATACTAAGTATTTTTAAACAAGGTTTTTTTGGAATGATTGTGTGAAAAAGAGCCAAAAGACAATGCACTTGGTCTTGAGATAATGCGGCAGCACAAAAAATGCTGTTGATGTTAAATTTTTTGACGTCTTGAGAAAGCTTTTAAATTCGTTACCTGAAATCTGAAGAAATCATGAATTGAAATTTTTAGCTCAGACCATAGTTTTTTTCTAAATCTGAAGACATCTGTGACATAACTATCAGTCATGCTAATTTTGGTGGCTTGTAGTCTTTTCATAAACAGTTTTCGAGTACAAAAGTCATCATGGTTTTACTATGGTCGCTTTCCATTGTTTGTTCTGGTTGTTCGAAAGAACTTGTACTGGACAGTTTAGGTAGAAAGATTAAAGGCACACGTACATTTTTCCCACCGCAACTCTTAAAATTCCCGCGCTTTGGCTAACCAGAGCCAGAGAACAACAACAACAACAACAACATTTATTCTTTTCTTGTATGATTTTGTTACAGTAATATGGGTTTACCCCTCAGATAGATAAACCTAGTCGAAGCAGGGAAAACAAAACAAATTTACAATTTTTTTAAACCAATATGAACAGGAAAAGAAATTTAAAAAAGGTCACAAAGATTACATCAGAGATTTTGTTAGAGTTCATAACGAATTTATTAGTATTGATGTAAAGCATTACAGCACTTGCTGAAATACAGGAGGCAGGTTTTACTCATATCAGCTTTAAAGATTTGCGAAAGGTTTCTAGTTACAAAAGCATTAGTAATATAAGAGAGTTGACAGGGTTGCTAACTTGTAGATTTGATTGCCTGGATAATTTGGTTGAATTCAAGATAGTCGTCAGCTTTTTCTAATAACTCCACAAGCCTATGTTGTAGTTTCTTTTGAAAAGTGAATTTAGATAATTTTCGGAAATCAGAAGGCAGAGCATTCCAACCTCTAGGATCTGATCCACGAGCAGGGGCATTCTGGCCAGAACCAGTTCTGAGAACTCGTGCGATTCATTTATGAACTGACTGGTCGGACCGGGCCAGACTTGAGTTTGTGACTTTGCTTTTACTGATTGTTTTTGTTTTTGAGCATTGCAGGTTGTATAAGAGGAGTAGTGGGGGAGGGAATGCCCACATACAAGAGACCCTTCGACAAAGGCAACCTCTATGTCAAGTTTGAGATTGAATTCCCAGAAAATAACTTTTTACCTCCCGATAAACTACAGGTGAGTAAACTTGGTGTTCAAACATAGCGAACTAACTGTCTTGCGTATCTGGCCCCAGCTGTTCAAGCGTATTTTATCTTCTTCACCCGCCAAGAACATGGTTACTTGTAAGGGAAAAGCCCATAATAGACTATTTTAAAGGTTGTATTTTCTGTTAGAATTTTTATGAGAAACGATGATAACAGACCAGCATTGTAAACAGTGTTTTCGGACGGTGTGGCTAAAGAAGTTTTTGAGATCACTCGAAAGTTAAACCTTCGACCAGGCCGGGGATTGAACTCTGAACCCTCTGGTTGGCAGTTAGAGATCTTACCACCTGCGCCAATCTCGCACACATTCAAATTATATTGACAACCGTTAAGGTCCTGTTACCTGACAAGGGAATTTTCACCGCTACCTGCAATGCAATGCTGTGGCAACGAAACATTGCAAGTTGCTGGTAAACATGTTACACACTGCAACTGGCCTCGCAACGTTGCGAATAGTGAAAGATCGCAGCTTGTTTCACGTGGACTTTCTTCTAAAACTTGCTTTGTAATAACGGAGTTGCGTTGCAGGTTGTAGGAAAAAATGACTCGAGTAACAGGGCCTCCTTTAGTATGGAATTTTTGGGTTTTCTAGTGTAATTATTTTAAGGTAATTTGACTTTTACTAGATTACCATGACTCCTCTTTGTAACAGTTTGTAAAGACTGAAATACGTATCGTTTATTGAATGGGAGGGGGGGGGGGGGGGACGCGATTTTGTGCCAACTCTTTTCCACTTCCAAGCTTATCTGCTTTTGGATAACCAGATTATATTCTTGTGTTTAAACGTTTTCATTTCACCATTTTGTTAGCAACTTGAGGAACTGCTCCCGCCACGACCCCCCTTAGTACAAGCAATGGAAGATGTAGAGGAAGTAGACCTTGTTGAACTCGACCCCAGATACCAAGAGAACCAAAGGAAGGAAGCTTATGAAAACGGCAGTGACGATGAGACGGGGGGACCACGAGTGCAGTGCGCCCACCAATAGGGACAGACATGGGGATATGGGATAATGGCTGTATTTGAATTATCGCTTATTGTGATGAAGACGAGGATTGTCTATTGACTGTACAAATTTGACAAAACCATAGCTTGTACTTTTATTTGGTAGCTATTGAAAGCTACTAGTTTGTTTAAGTTTCAATGAATAGTGTACAGCGATACTGTTAAGGAATGAAACGAGAGTCGTTAAGAAACTAAAGCGATGTGTAATCACAAGATGATCATTTTTGTTGACATTGACGATACTTTCTCAATGCGACATTTTGGCTCATGTTGTTTGGAAACAAGACACGAAGATCTGGTTAAAGTTTGCAAAGAACTGGCAAAACGTTAGAGAAATCTGGTTAACTTTAACTGGTCGTTCGTATTTTAAAGAGACAGTTGCATGGCTTCTATTGCCAAAGCTTTAAATGTTTTTTGCATCACAGCTTGTGCAATGGTACTACAAACTTTCCCATTGTATACGATTTGACTCTCGATTTCCATTGAAAGCGAAATTTGTTAACTGTTGTGTAAGATGATTCTTTTTTATGATCCTCAGAGCACTTTCCTGTCCTTTCTTCTCGTATAGTTATCTTTGTTAACTTATTCAAACACACTTTATTCTTATTGAGGATTCAAGGTTGACCGAATTGAAGACAACAGACTGTGATTTTAACCATTGCGAGTTTTGTTCTATAATAGTTTAGTTAATCTTTCGACTTCTGTTGGATTTTTCGGCTTATCTTAAGTGATTTAGTCTTATTCAAAACAATTTTGAATCTGGAAACACTGTGTAGCTGGCTCGGTACTTGTAAAAACCAGACTTTACCTTGCGAAAACCTTAAACATGTGAGTTTCTTTTGAATGGCATTACTCTGAGAATACAACACAGATTTTGTCTGTCTGTTTGTTTAAAGTCTTGTTTCAGCAAATTTGAACGTGAAGCTTCTAACAACGAAGTTGAATTTGGAAAATATATGTAAAGGAAATCACTGCTATGCATAGCTTGCGTAGCCTCACTCGAACATGCAGTCATTGTAGCTAATCTAAAGAAACCTTGTTCTTATCTTAAGGTATCTGTCGTTATAGTTGAAATGACAATAAAAAACGCACGCATTTGATAACAATGGAAACAATTTACAACATTTCAGCGCTTTAACCAAACAGCTCCTGGATAGTGCAGAATTACTTCAAGTCTATGAAATTAAGTTATGTCTCCCAAGTTTCTTGTTCGGTATTCCTCACACTTTTTTCATAGCTTACTGTAACTTGAAGAGTAACATTTGGTGTAAAATTAATAAATTTTATCAGTCTTATCAACTGATTAAAGTTCACTGGGTTAAGAAATCTCAACCCACTTTTCATATCTGTGGAAGAGGTGTTGCTCTTGTTTGGTGTCTGTGCAGTACTTAATTTTCTTAATGATGATAATAATTTAGAAATAACAGAAATACTAATAGTAAAAATTAGTGTTCCTGCTAATCAACAATTATTCCGCTAGGCAACGACACAGGAGAATAATTCCTTTAGTATAAACCCAATAATAGATGAACATCACTTTCATCTAAATAAAATCAAAAACGTCCGACATACGGGAAGTTACTTCGCACTGCTTCTAATTACTCGTGGTACCACGAGTCAAAGTTTGGGTTCCATCTATTTTTCTTTTTTTTCTTCATGTCGTGATTAGCGATTCGGTCCAGTAACTGCTATTTTCAGTATTTGTCCCCGGCCCCACGCGGTCAGTGCCCCTGGTGGTGATATGATAAGTCGGAACGCCCCAATTGTTTATCCTTTTTTAGCGCGCAATTTCCCGGAACGGAAAAGAGCAGGAGATTGGGTACTAGTTGGGGGCGCGGGACCTGGGCATAGTGCTTGGGTGGACAGCAAAACAAAGATGGCGGCCGCATCGTGTAGTAACAGTGACAATTCGAAGAATTTATTTGTTTCTCTAAGCGAAGATGACATACCTGGAGCGAAATTACCTCGAGAAATACCAGAGCAATGTAACGTTCAGCAACTTAAGCGATGGTTGAGCTGCAGAGGAGCTTGTGTTTCTGGAAAAAAGTCCCAACTTATCGCAAGGTTTGTTCATATTCAATCAATCAATGTGAATCAGAATGTATAAATTTAATAAATTTTGAGAGTGGACTTCGGATAAAGGAAGTAGTTTGTGTGTTTTTCGACATTTTTGCCGTGTTTCTCAACAAGTTATTGTTTTCCTCGTTACATACAGTTTGCATACACATCGTTGCTTCAAGGGTTATTAAAATAACTGAATGCAATCTCACTTCAGTCTCCACTCGTACCACGAGTAGAGGTTTAATGAGCCTTTTGTTTAGTAATTTTAAAAACAGTTCACAGTTTAACAATGGGTCCACAACATTGTATGTTAATGAGCACTTCATCTCTACATATATTGTGATATGTTAAGGTTCATACCGTTTTCGTAAGAACCGGTTCTGGGAATGAGATTAATTTTGATATTGAGGGCTCGGAGCTATACATTTTGCCTTTGGTTCTAAATTTAGGTGGTTCATATATGCGTTAGATGTTAAACGTTAAAACGCGAACCAAGAGAATAGATGGTGCAATCAGATGAATCTAGATGGACCACGGCTTGTTTACCAGCGATTAGTTAATTAGTTCCCTAATTGCCATTTCGAAATTTACAAAATAAATAGAGGATGTTACACGGTTTCCAAAAGATATGGATTTTATCTTCGAGTGGCGAAAATATCTCACGAGTTGAGCGCAGCGATCTTCGGAAGTGTTCGGAAATTGGCGATTTTTTCACAAGTGAAGAAACGGAAAAAATCCTACGCTCGACCAGGATGTACTGTCATATCTATGGATTGATTCCACGAGTGGTTTATTTTCAAGTAAAGCACTGCTGCCCATATAATAAATAAATAAACTGATATAAATGGAGGCGAGAAGTCCGAATATTAATGAAGGGAACTCCTCGTGAAATGGGCGTATGAGTCATTTATTTCTAATAAAAAAGATTTGATTTTTTTTGAGAAGGAAAAACACTGGTCAAAAAACCAAATTTGAAAGGGAGAGTAATCGACATCATGGTACCTTGAAAAAGGACAGTAGTTTTTTTATGTTGTTTCGATATTTGTAATATATGAATGATCAATATTTCACCCAGGACTGAACTGGACGAGGGAATGTCGGTCTCACCACTGGCATTGATGTGGGAAATATATAGTTTTAGTGGTTTGACTAATTTCCGGAATTTATAATGTTTTGTAAACTGTTGATTGAACTAACAAACTATTATTATAAATATAGCAATTCGTCATAGAGGAAGATGTCATGAAACACTCGTGACTCAAACTGTGATTGACAGTGGTTAGTATATCATATAAAATCGAGAAACACATGCTGTAAAAGGTGAGTTTTGGGAGTGGGTTAACGAGACAACGTGAACTGTGTCAACTTGAGAAAACTGTGAAAACGTGATTAAATCGAGAAGTCAATCTTCAACTCTGTGACTCTTTTGTGTCGTGAGAAGCATTTTCGACATTGAAAAGTCGAACAAGCGGAAACCGAGTCTACAGGAATTGAACGTGTGACATACCAGTAAGGCTCCCCTCTGAGAACCAAGTATCCCATTGGTCGTTGAACAGAAACAGTAACCATAACTGATACATTTTTAACAGTATACGCCTGATGGACCCTGATATCATAAGCCCAACTCAAAACAACGTTTTGACCAGCCAATTCCTTCAACTTCAAATACATTGCAGGAATGGAATCTTCAGAAATTGTTTGGGAAGCTGCGAGGGCCAAAATGTTACATGCAGTTGGTACTCATTTCAAATGAAAGTTTGAACTGTCTTGCGAAGAAAATGATTGCATCTGAAGTCACCTTTCTTAGATTTACTACACTGCGCGGGAAATGGTCACAAATCAATATGAAACGCAATCTAAATACCAAAGCAAGATAAAGAAAACACCAAGTAATGTTTCATAAACAATACATACCTCTTTAATATTAGCCGAGTGCGAGGTCCTTACGGCAAGTTATGGACCGAATTTTTTCCTTCCTTTTATGGCCCAAGCGCGAAGCACGAGGGCCATAAAAACAAGGAAGGAAAAAAACGAGGATCCATAACTGGCCGTACGGACTGAGCAGATGAGGCTAATAAGATGTTTATTATATGGCTTCGTTGATTAATCCGGTTTTGAAAAGGTGATTGAGAGCAAGCGGTCCGTACGGCTACTTACGGACCTGGAATTGACCAATCACAGCACGCAAAATCATTCAGCCATATAGTAAAGTACATTATTGTAAACAATTACATTTTTCAGTGTTCATGTCTGTTTATTAATTTACTTCAGTTTTCAGTTCAAATTCAATATCAATGTTGTTCTTGTCTAGCCTGGCCCTGGGAAATGTGTACTTTGTTTGGCAAACCAGGTACATCACCAGCGACTCACTCTAAAATAATGATTCATTTTAAATATATATTGCAAAAAATGCAGTCAGTAATATGTAAAAATTTTGCATACATGTGTTTAATACTCCATTCTACCAGAGTCGTTCTTTGGTACAGAGGTGTTTATTAAACAAACTTGAAAGTGATTCACAATTTAAAATTTTCGTTTTACTAAATTTTCGTTTTTCTTGTAGTGTTCCAGAAAACCTAAATTGACCAAAAATAGACATTTTTTATAATTCCAGCATTCTGTTTCACTCATTTGGTAGTGCTACCAAAATCCTTCATCACTGCCTGCCACAAATCATTGTTACACAGAACATCCAAGGCTACCATGGCCATAGTCTTTGCTTGCTGCAACGTTCTCTCATGTGCTGCATCTGTGGCAGCAGCTTGAGTGAATTCAGGTGTGTGGTTAGCCACTTTGGTATCAATATCATAGAATGGATGGATAGCAGGTTTGATTTGTGACACATTTCCCATATCTGTTGAGCCGAATGGGATCCTTTCTTGTTCAACCCTGGGCATGAATGACAATCCCAGCTCCTCTGCATTCTGTTGGTACAATTTGGCCAGTGTCTCATTGGTCCTAACATCAAGGTATTTGGTATCGGAATCCCATTTTATATCAGCTTTGCAACCTGCAGGCAAATTTGAACTGTTAAGGGTCCAAATAGCACTTGCATTGGTTGCTTGAGATAAGGCAAAGCTAGTTACTTTAGTTTGCTTTCAAATAATAGAAGACAGGTAAACATTCACAGTCAGGAAAGGTGGGGGGGAGGGGTGGGGGGCAACTCCTTTCTCATTGTTAGTCTTGCTAATTTGCAAATTAGAGCAGTTCACATCTTTTGATTGACCATAAGTTGTCATCGGCACCTTTTAAAAGTCGAGCGTTCCCAGGTAAACTGATAAAATTAAAAGGTCTAGAGAGGAAAACAGTATCTATTTCTGGAGCTTACAACCCTTAACAAAAAAATCCTGGGACAGTTTATTATTTTCAGCATAAAATAGCCATTACCCTTTTTCCCCTTCAGTAAAAGGGAGAGAGTGCCATTGTTGCTGAATACCCTCTTTTAAAGTATCTTTGTGTTTGTCCCAGTAGTAATGTTGAGGACTATCAAAACAGTAAAATTTGGTTCAGTACAAAAAGTACCCATATTTTAATCGCCAACTCATTAGCATACAGTGTCTTCAGCTGCACAAACTCATCCCTTGCAGGGCCACATTCTGTGCTTTTTAAATCAAAAATTGTTCTAGTCACTGCCAACACAAACCTTTTTGTATTACCCACAAATTTACAATGTTGAATTGGACTCTGCAGTGCAAGGGAGGCAAGGTACTCAAGGTGAAGATGAATAATCGGTAAACACTGCAAAGGTTGATAAGGGGAGTGACAACAACCCCCTCCCCTGTTGACAATTTCAGAAACACTTAAAAATAAAACTTTAAAACTATGTCCTTTTGAGAACAGATACATTTATTTTTTTATCTTTCTTTGAAGATCTAAGTTTTCTGGGTCTGCCCCTAAATCACTTCCAGACAGTTTAGGTCTGTGCCTAATACAAAGTGACTCTCAGAAAATGTACCGTATATTTATCACAGCACTGTCCCTCAAAAAAGGCTAGGTAAGGCAATACAATTTATTTTTTGACAGCGCACAAAGTCAGAAGAAGAGAATGTTCCAACCAAACTAAACAATAATTTATCATTCAAACCAAAATAAAGTCCTGAAAAATTAAAAACATCTGACAGCCCAACAAAAATTACCAAACTAATACTTATTTTAGGTAAACTTTGTGCAAAACCATAATTGTATAGTGTTCATGGTACTGACCTGTTGCCAAGGCTGCGCCCTCAAAACAAGCGTGCACTTTACCATGAAGAACCTCAAGTTCCTGTACATTGGGGGCTCTCACTTGGTAGAGGAGTGAAGCCCTCTCAGGGATGATGTTGGGTTTAACTCCAGCTTCTGTGAACACACCATGCGCACGCCATGTTGGCTTCATCTGTTGCCGCAACGCACTTATACTGTTGTATGCAGCCACTGCAGCATCTAAAGCATTGATGCCTTCCCATGGGAATGCTGCAGCATGAGCAGCATGACCTGTGTATGTGACATGCACAAGCTCACTGGCTAAACATTGGCAGTAAATGGCGCTTAATGGTTTGGGATGAACCATCAGGCAAAAATCAAGGTCATCAAAGCAGCCATTCTTGATCATTCTAATCTTGCCTCCCCCTCCTTCCTCGGCAGGTGTTCCCAGCACAACAACTCTTCCCAGCTTCTGGTTACTTGCCTCCAAGGCAGCTTTTATTCCTATGATATCAGTGAGCAGGTGACAGATACAAAAATATTACTTTCTTAGTCAAATCATCATGTTTTTAACACTTGGGGTTATCCTCATAGCCATCTGGGCTCCTAAACTTTTTTGGGGGCTGCCAGCATCAAATGCCCCACCCCTGGTTGCCAATTAGGCTTAACCCATGCAACATGTTCACACACATCCAGTGACAGATTTAGGGGTGAGGCCCAGAAGATCCCCCCCCTTTTGATGGAATATTTGTAAAGGATTATAACAAAACGACTGAAATGAACGTTCAAAAGCAATTTTAAGGGATTTTGGGCCCCCCCTTTCTCGAACTTTATAAATTATAGCTCTTGGGCCACCTCTTTCAAAAACTTTTTGTTCCGCCCCTGCACATCAGTAAAAACTATTGCTAATTAAGCCTGTGTACTGCTAAGTAGATGTCAAATGTTTGTACCAATTTAAGTGTCTGAGGTCACATTCTGAACAATAACAGGTTCATCATGTGATCTGAATTATACTGCTACAGGAGTCTGTTATGGTTCTTTTTTGGATGCAATACACAAGTATCAGCAAGTCTGGTTTTGTTAATTTGGCACCCCTAAACTCATCTTCAAATGGCAAAGTCATCAACCTGGGTCCAGTTGAGGGTACTTTGTACATTTGGGAATCATCAAAATATACTTAATGGTTACTACTATATACAGAATACTTCATGTCCGTGTTACAGAGCCCTTAAGTTTGTCTGCTGAGCGATCGCCGCATGTCAAAAGCTTTATCTAGAGAGTTCCGGGGGCATGCTCCCCCCAGAAAATGTTTGAGGTTTGCACTTCTAGAATCGCCAAAAACAATGTGTGAGACTTGAAAGCTCTGGTGTTAGATAAATTTAGTGTCCAAATACTTCCAGTTTATCACACTACTTACGGTTTGACTCTGACAAATGTAACTATTTTTGCATTTTTTCCTCTCCTGGTTGGGTCTGGTCACGTGCCACCCAGATTCTAGGTGGTAACAAATAAAACAAATAACGAAATGTTCTTATGATTGATTCTTGATGTTATATAGCCTAATGTAAAGTGAGAAAAACTATGTTCTCATCCAAACAAATGCTCAGGTCAGTTTGTTTTATTTGTTACCACCTAGAACCTGGTTGTCATGTGACCAAACCCAACCAGGGTCTTTCTCTCAGGAGAGGAAAGAGGCCTGGGTAGGAGGTTAGAAAAAGGTTCACTCTACCGCAAATGCAGACTTTAACCACAGGTCACCCAAGCTAAGGGTTAGTCTATTGGTACGAAGTGATCAGTCAAATATATAATAAAGGGGTGTACTGTATGGGATTTTATCTGTCGAGCAACGTGTCACTGAAATAAAGAAATTCCAAACGTTTTTGTTTCACTTTATTGTCTTGTGAATGTCTATTTGTTTCCTTGTGGAATATGGCATCATTTTGTCCATTGTTCACCAAGATATCAATAATCAAAGACAAATCAAGTCAAATGGGCATATACGAGACAAGTATGAACTGTGCAACAAAACGTTTGAAATTTCTTTATTTTAGTGACACTTTGTTTGAAAAATGAACTCCCATACAAACTCTCTTATATTTTCGACTTATCACTTATTGTGGTGTTTCGTATCAATAGACTAACCCTTAGCTTGGGTGACCTGTGCTTTAACTTGTACTTTGAGTTTGAAGGAAATAAACTGTTTATCAGTATTGTCGAGTGTTTTTTTTTACCCAGCGCGGCTCCAACCCCAGCCTCAGCGATAAGATTATGTCCACACGCATGGCCGATTCCTGGTAACGCATCATATTCACACATAACGCCAACAGTAAGCCCGGCTGTGTCTCCACTGCAAATTTCCGCTCGGAATGCCGTCTCTAACGTGTGGTGACGGGTCACGCGAAAGCCCTTCTCTTCAAGGAAGTTTGAAAGAAAGTCGTGGGCATACTTTTCTTGATAGGCCAGCTCAGGATTGTTCCATATGTTTTGGTTCAATTTTAGAAGTTCATCAGAAAGCCTTTTAATTTCTCCGATGGCAATCTGCTTCAAATGACAAACAACTTCTTTGTCCACCATTTTCCTGTCTTGTGTACGCATTGCCCCAAATTGGCCCTGGGAACGAGGACACAGAGCCTTCTCGTACCCAGAGCCCACGCGGCCTTTCTTTTCGGCCCAGGTCATATTAAGGCATTTTCACGGGAGCGTCAACATTTCTTCTCCCTGTGGAGAAATAAGGTGAGTAGTTTAGGTCTTAACCAAAAGCTCAGAGGAAAATTCCATAGAAAAAGGGTGGGGAATTGGTAATTTTTTAGAATGCTTCTCAGGAAATTTAAAAGTTGACTCTCATTCAGGGAGTGGTCACTATTGTTTTATGAAATCTCAAAGGCAAATGAGTATTGCAGT
>JAOBRG010056561.1:0-21632 GCA_027574985.1 Umimayanthus nakama | reverse complement strand
GGGGGGGGAGGGTAAGGAGAGTGGAAGAATGACCTCTTAGCAATTTTCTGGCTGCTATAATAGGTCTGCAATTTTTTTCTGGGCATGTGCCCTGCCAATTTTGTTGTTGTTGTTGTTTCTGCGTAAACTTAAAGTCATGGACTTGGTTAAGTATATTGGCGTGCAATTTATTTTTTTATGCATTTTTTTTATCACAATGTTGCGTGTGCAAATTTTTTATGCCCTTTTGGGGCTTTGCAATTTTTTTTTACAAATTCTTCCACTCCCCCGCCCCCCCTAACCTAGCTTCATTATCACGGTGCTATTGATGTTGACCGATATAGTTCAGATGTGTTTATGTGGCCTTAACTCAAATCTTAAACGGGCGACGTATTTCTTTATAGGTGACATTCCGCACTAGAATATACCACTGCAACATCAATAGCCAGGTAGGAAGATTTGCTGATCAAACTTTGCTCGAACTTGTAAAGTACGCAGGAGAGAAATGTTAAAGTTATATCTGTCATTTTCATCAAATACAATTGGCATTCTTCATTTATTCTTCGAGAAAAAAGTGGTATTCCTGGTTTAAAAGGATACCACTGCTACAAAAAACAAATGACACTCAATTTTTCTAAATATTTTCAAAGACTTCCAAAGACTTTCTAAAATGTTTTGAAGTTTTCCGAAAAATTCAAGCACTTTCTCAGCTTTTTTTTACCGACATTTCCTTGGCATGAGTGAAAGTTGATCATCAGTTTCTACATCTGTTACAGGGCGTTCTATGTCTGGATATCCTGAAGGACAACTGGAGCCCCGCTCTGACCATGTCTAAGGTGCTACTTTCGGTTTGTTCGCTACTTACAGATTGCAATCCAGGTAAATAGAAATGGAATCTTCTGACAATCTTCTTGTCAGTGCTTGGATGCATGCGCAGTGTTTATATGTATGTAAAATGGTGCTCCGGTTCGAAAGTTGGGCACTTTTTGCAGATGAAACTATCAACACTTCACTTTATTGTATGTATTTATGTAGGTATATTTTAGCCTACTGTTTAATTACACTCCATTTCCATTTTCACAATGGCTACACTTCAATCAATCAATACCTATTTTGCAATAGTCGAATCAGTTCCACAAACTTTCTGAGGAAGGAGCCACACAAACCGCCCAAGAAACTTTAAAGTTTCTTTTAAAAAGTAAATTTTTTGTGTATTAGCTAAACTTTTCCAAAAATATTTAACTTTGTTTGTAAGTATGTATGCCCCTGTGCATTGTGACACGTGTGGTGATTGCATACACGTGTGTGGTGTCCGTGTGGTTGTTGTGTGCGTGATGCTTGAAGTATTCGTGTGATACACTTGTACGTTCAAGTTGTTGTGTTTGCGTGCTCTCATTACAAAGTCTTATAGTTCTATCTCTTTAAAACAACGCTCGCGTTATAAGCTTTTGCTGCTTTTGAGTACTTTTAAAAATAGATACAACAAAAACCTACATTCAAATCGAACATTGCCACTTCGCCAACGTTGCTTCATTCTTCTTAGCTTATCTGACTTGATTGTTTATATAAGGTGTGTCCACATGTGTAAGTTAACATGTGTATTTGTGTACGTATATGTGCGAGTGTTCGGCGCATGTTTATGTGCATGTTTGTGTGTGCATATGCGCGTGCGCGTGCGCATGTGTGGCTGTTCGTACATAAGCGTGTCTGCCTTGGCGTGTATGTGATTGTGCGTAAGCGTGCGTTTGTGCACGACTATGTGCGTGTACGGGTTTGTTGGTGTTTATCTGTTCATCTTTACACTTCTCTTCAGCATACTACAGATGACCGACGGTCAGCAGTAAAGCAATTCAATTCACCGCATCAACAAAATGTACTGTGTACCCACTTTTTCTATGTATTTGATTCAGTTTGATTGTACATACTAATGCTCCCTCCAACAAGAAAAATATGACTCGACGGTCGACAGCAGTGCTATTTAGTTCACTGCATCCACAAGTTGACTTTGTACTCATTTGTCCTATTGTTTGTTTTAACCATTCTCTCACACACTACAGATGACCCGTTTGGTCAGTAGTGCCGCCACCTAATACATTCCACAAACTGCTTCTGTCTGCGCGTGCCATATTCTGGTTGTTTGTTTTTAACCGTTCTCTCCCACACACCCAGGACATGCACAACTTTATCTTGTGCCTACCTCTTCCTGCGCGTACCGTTATCTGATTGTTTGTTCTGATTGTTTGTTCTTCCACATGCTACAGATGATCCGTTGGTTGGAAGTGTCGCCAACCAATACATCCACAGCCGCGAAGAACACGACAGGATAGCTCGAGAATGGACCAAAAAATATGCCACATGACAACGCCTGTTTCTCATTTACAAACTACATCTATTTATAAAGATTCGAACTCTGACATCCATTTTTCATTATCAACTAGTTTATTTTGTAATTTATCTTGTATGTATGACGATTTTCTGTTCGTATATAAGCATATTTGTGAGTACTTATGTTTGTATGTATGCAAGTTGTTCTGTATGTATTAATGCATTATGTATATATGTATGTATTGTGTACGTATGCGGTTTCTAGGTGTGTACGTGTGTGTCTTTGCGTCTGTTTCACTATACTGTTTGTTCGTCTTTCTAAAAATCAATAAGTTTGTTCTTTTGTTAGTTAAATGAGGGGACCGCGCTTATTTTTCTGTATCTTTCTTTATTATTTTCATAACAAGTCTTACAAAAAATACCATCTAGGCCGGTATAGATAACTGATCTGGAAAATTTGTGACATATCAAACAAGAAATTAGCTGGAAGAAGAAAACATGTAGACAGTCAGAAAGAGAGAAACTGAAAAGGTGCATTCACAAGCAAGTATGTGAAAGTATGAACGATTGTAAATTTTGAAAGTACATAGCGTCAAATTAATAAAAACATTTAAAATTATTTAGACAAGAAAGAGAAGCGATGTCAAATTTTTCAATAAATTTTTAGCTTATTTATCTTATTGATGTGAAAGTAAATCTGTTGTTATTTTGATCTCTTTCGATAATCCAGAGATTTGTTTCCATGCTGTAAATTTGAACCCCATCTAGATTTTGGCAACTAACTTTTATCTTCACCTCTATCCTCAGTTTCACCATCACCATCACCTTTACCTGTACCTTCTCTTTCAACTTCATCTCAATCTTCACTTTGATATTCAACATCATCTTCGTCTTTATCTTCACCTTCATCATTATTTTCATCTTCACCTTCGTCTTCATCTTCATCTCATGTTTTTTCATCCCTTCATTTTCATCTTCATTTTCTTTTGACCTTCATCTTAATATTCACCTCAAACTTCGCCTTTAAATTCAACTTCAACTTCACCTACACCTTTACCTTTACCTTCATCTTTACTTTCATCTTCATCTTTCACCTTCGTCTTTACTTTTACTTTCATCGTCATTTTCAGACATATCTTCACCTTTACTTTCATCTCCATCTTCTTCTTAACCTTTACTTTCACCTTCGTCTTCAATTCATCTTCTCTCCATCTTTACCTTCAACTTCATTTTCATCTTTAGTTTCACCTTCATCTTCTCTTCGTCTTCTCTCCGTCTTTACTTCAATTTCAGCTCCTTCTTCATCTTCACCTTTAGTTTCACCTTCATCTTTTCTTCGTCTTATCTCCGTCTTTACCTTCAATTTCAGCTCCTTCTTCATCTTCACCTTTAGTTTCACCATCATCTTCTCATCTTCCCTCCGTCTTTACCTTCGATTTATTTCACCTCCATCTTCATCTTTACCTTCATTTTTACTTTCACCTTCATCTTCATTTCATCTTCTCTCCATCTTTACCTTTACTTCCACCTTCAACTTCATCTACATCTTCACATCCATCTTCACCCTAACTTTTACTTTCTTTTTCACTTTATATTCACTCCATCTTTACCTTCAACTCCACCTCCATCTTCACCTTATCTCACCTTAACTCCATTTTAACCTCCATCTTTACCTTCGTCTTCAACTTCAACTTTACTTTTATCTTCATCTTCATCTTCGATTCTCTCCGTCTTCACCTCCGTCTTCACCTTCATGTTCACTTTCACCTCTAATTTCATCTTCGTCTTCACTTCATCTTAACCTCAATCTTCACCTCTACCTTTAAATTTACTTTTTTTTTCACTTTCATCTTCGTTTCGTCTTCACTCCATGTTCACTTCCATCTTTAACTCATTTTCACCTACATCTTTCACTTTCGTCTTCACCTCCATCTTCACCTTCATCTTGACCACTATCTTCACTTTCATCTTACCTCCATTTCACCTTCATCTTAACCTCCATCGTCATTTTACATTTTCTGTCACCTTAAGGTTCAGCTTCGTTTCACCTTAACTTCATCTTTATCGTCATTTCATCTTCACTCCACCTTCTCCTTAATCTTCACCTCCACCTTGACATCAATCTTCACCTCCATCTTTACCTTCATCTTCATTTTCACCTTCATCTTCACCTTCATCTTTATCTCCACCATCGTTTCACTTTTACATTCACCTTTATTTTCAACTTCATCTCCACCTTTACTTTCATCTTAACCTTCACCTTTACTTTTATTTCAATCTTTACTTTTCACCTTCATCACCTTTACTTGTAGCTCAACCTTCATCTTTTACCTTCTAGTTCACCTTCGCTTTTACTTCTAACCTCTCCTTCATCTTTACCTTTACGTTCCCCTTCATCTTCATCTTCACCTTTACTTTCAATTTTACTTTCACTTTTACATTCGTCTTCATATTTATTGTTGTGATCAAAGGACATATCTTTTAAAATAAGGAAAACTCTAGTTGAACGTTTCTATGTTTTACGAAAACCAACTGGCAGCCCATTCGGTACTATGCAGTCAGGTCCAACGAAACACGATGAGCATGCATGATAGCTTTGATTTTTGAAATGAAGATGAATGTAATAATTGTGACAAGAATAACTTTGATGATTTCTCTGAAAACCGCCTCTTTCAAGATTGTCTGACATTTTATAGAATGGAACTTGTCTACAAAGTTTTTAACTTAAGGTCATTGCCCTTTTGCAGTCAGTGCACAGCTCTTTTGCGCATTAGGTTAAAATTGTGATTTTTGAGAGACTTCAGTGTTCTTTGACAAACGTTATACAGCTAAACTAACAATTGGTAAAATTAATCGGAAAGGCTGAAATCTGTTCGATTTAAGCCAACTTTTGTGAAACTCGCCCAGCTACCCCTCGGAAAATGAGAAAAAACGTCCATTTTTGCAATGCCTTACACAATATCTCCTAAACAAGCGTTGTGACCCCCTAGTTCTTTCTACCAATTTAAGTAATGACCCCACAACTCCATATTCAGATAAAAGTAAACAAATCTGAGTGTTAGATAACACGATACAATCAGTTGAAAAGTATTGGCGTGATTTGGTTGTTTCTCTTGATTCGGTAACCAAAACAACAATTTTCACTTGAAAGAAACTCTGATACCATAAATACCTTTTTGCATAAACACCCAAAGCAAATGTTCTCAATATCCAGGGTTGTTTATTACTTCACTTTTCGTATGTTTCCGATTTCTGAACATTTGATTTGGTATTCCGAAAGATGGTAGTACAGTTACGTCGAAGAGGGGTGTCATGTCTGAAAGAAATGTGGGACCCCCTTTTTTCATTTCTTTTCTGGGGTTTACATGAATTGAACTACTTATGGACAAACAAAGGTTTACCAAAATCTGAGTGCAAGTTCTATTTGGATGGAATGACCTACGAAACGTAGTTGTTCTCAATTGTAGAGAAGTCTTAGATGCGTTTTTCTTCTATGTACTTCAGCTGTTTTGTTTGTTTGTTTTTGTTTTCTTTTTTTGCCGTATCTAAGCATTTACTAATTCTTTTACCAATAATGAATGTCAAAACATTTGGCACCGAAACTGCCTTATTCATATTTCTAGGTGCACCGCAATTTCATAGCTCGATCTCACAACCGTTGCTTAAAAGGCGACCATATTCCAGTATTCTTCTTCATTAAGCTAAATTTTTAGTCCTTTAATCATTTTGATCGGCTGTAAAAGCTGCAAACAGGGACAAAATGGAACAGTGGAACAACCAGCATATTCAACTAAATGTTTTAATTGCATAATCCTTATATCAGTTACAAAACACAGCAACTAAAGATAACCAGAGAACAAGCGTGATTATGTACTAACAGTTTCAAAAACCCATGCTTGTCCTTCACAAACCATACAAGTGGCCCAATCTTATCCTCAAGGACAAATTTCGTAAACAAAAAGGCACTTATCAGGTCTTTAGTTCCTTAAAATGTTTTTCTGTTAACTTTTTAGTGCACCAAAAGTTTTTTAAAGTAATGAAATTTGACAATGTTTTCACCAAAAAAACCCGAAGCTTGTAAGACACACATTGTCAGTAAGTTTCGGCTCTAAATCATCGTTCTGTTTTAGTTTCAAAAACTTTAAAACGTTCAACCGTGCACCGAAAGGCATCAATACTTGTGACCTTAACGACAGAACGCAAATTTTGAAGGCGACAAATCTGGGCAGAACCAGAAATTTCAAGGGGACATAAATGAGTTCATGCATAGTAAGTTATTTAGCTGCCCTTAAAGAGAGGGACAGACAAAAAGAAGAACATCCTCAGAGAGTCCCGTTCAAATAATTTCAGACGCACTAACTAGCCCTTTTTAAAATTATTGTACATGAAATACCTAATTGTGTTGTGGCACTAAAAAGACACGCGGTTCCTTCAGCAGCCAGAAAAGCTATGTACAGCGACTATCGTTATAAAGGTTACAATGTACAATCATTCATGTTAAAGTACAACAATTTAGAATAATTAAACACCTGTTCAAAAAACAGTTACAAATGAAAGATGTCACAGTTTGAGATCGTGTTAAAACAAAACGTAATACATTTACAATGTTTTAGCCAACTATACTGTAACTATCCCTAAATATGTACTGCATAGAGCAAATTTAACGTTTAACAAAATTATGTATTTTGCAGTTGTGTTCGAGAAGTTTACAAATATGCTATGTTTTTCTGTTTCTTTAACTTTAAATTGCATGGACTGCACTCATTCTTGTACTTACACACTGGTTGAAGTTTCACTACAGCTTTCCTGGTGAAGTTAGGAACTAAATGGTGACGTGTTCCACACTGAAAATCCATAGGACAATTTGTAAATCAAAACAAGGGTGCCTAAGGAAGGCTTTGGGGTTAACATCAAGGACCTCCGTTTACTAACTATAGCCGGCCTCGCGTAAAGCAGAAATACTCAACTTTTCATAATGTTAATGAGACAAATAAGCTTAATGTGTGCTTTTGGAGGGGGAGCAGTTCTGGAGGGTAACGATATTAAGATCTTTGATTTCAAAGGAGTTGCTCTTTCGCATCGATTAACCTTTGTCAAGTTCCTCTTAAGTGTGTATAGAACATCTTTCGCTTCATGTTGGTGGAAACTATCCCTCGGTGTAAGAACGTATAAAGACGTTTTCGGCTAAACTCCTGTAGAGATCTGTGACGACGACATATAGGTCAGGATGCCCTTGTTAGACGTAGAGCCATACACACAGGGACACAATATATTCATTAAGTCTTTCTTAAATCCTGAGTTGTGAGTGAAGTAGATGACGGGATTCGCTAATGTGCTGGTAAAGGTAAACACATAAGCAAAAGTAAAAATCTGTTCGTTGTAATTCAGAATGGCTCCAAATTCATATAACAACCACACAACATGGTGCGGCAGCATGCAGATCGCAAAGACAACCACGAACAGTGCAATCATTCGTACAAGCATTCTTTGGCGTTTTGAACGCCTTAATAACGCCTTGTTCCTCCCAGTAATGTGTTGTTGTACCCTCTTACTTGTTTCCTGCATCTTGAAGCCAATAACAGTGTAACAGACTGCAATGATAACCAAGGGAATAGCGTACTGTGTAACAAACAGTGCCATGGTGTAAGCCTTTTTGAGTTTTATCCCCCAAGTTTCCACGCAATCTCCATCTTTCATCTCCAACATAGCCGCGTATGGCGTCACTGACAGTAATGAGAACAACCAGGTCGACACCACGATCACAATGCACTTGCGTGGTTTGGTTTGCTTCTTCAATGGGAACACAACAACTTCAAACCTCTGTATACTTATGAACATTAGTGTCCATACCAAGACGCCATACGGCAATGTTTGCAATGGCCAAATGATTCTGCACATTGTTCTTCCGAAAATCCATTTGCCACCATTTTGGAGCAAAATCAGATCAAATGGAACGCATATCCCAACCACGGCCGCTTCCGAGATCACCATGTTTAGTAAAAGAAGATCGTTGGAAGACCTAAGCCGGAATCGTTTGCGCAGAACAAGCAACATGGCGCCATTTCCACAAATGCTCAACACAAAGATGACAGAATACAACACAACCAGGATTTTTGTTGTACTATCTTCAACAGAATCCGCGGTTCGCTGAGTGCTGTTACCCGGTGTGTAGTTAGCTGCTGTTGATTCCATAGCTGTTCAAGCAGTTGGGGTATATGTTTCTTCCGTGAGAAAACACGCTCTTATTTTAAAGAAAACAAATTGTTGCCTTGCAAGCGCAGGAGACAGATTCAGAAACAATGCGCACGAACTCTCAATGATTCTCTGTCCAAAACTGACTGTTTTGAAGATTGCGTAAAGTATCCACTCCAGCTATCGAAGTTCTTTTCACAGTTTGCCAGCACTTGGTTTAATAACGGTGTCGATATCAAGCACAACTGCCAACGGTTGACTCTCGATTAGCAGATAATTTTCTCGTAGGATAAGTTCTTAGCTCAATGTGCAATGATCTGCCAGCGGCTGTCATTACTTGCAGGTAGGAAAACTCTTCATTGTATAGGTAACCGCACTGCTGATTGAAACAAACAGAAACATGACGTACTACAGTTTGGTTTCTAACGTACAGCATAAGACTAGATAATATATTTGTCTCATATTCAGTAGTGGAATTGCTTAGTTCTCTGACGAACTACCAGAGACGTTTCACTTACTTAAATTGTGAAAACTCCGTAGGCAACTTTAAATATTTATATGAATTTTTTGCTTGAAACTAGAATGCAACACAATCGCAGACCAGCGCAATCGCAAATACAGTAAAACCTTAGTAGCAGGTTAATGACTTTTAGCTTTTACCATCCTGCGAATATGACATCCCGGGTTGAGCAGTCGTGCTGGGAGAACTTTTTAAGTACTGCGTAACAACTTGCAAACCACGTACATGTAGAAAAATCTTAAAATGTTTTTATATTTTTCTTGCATAATTTAAAACTCAGCCCTTTGGTATAAAAGGAGCCACAGTTGTTTTATACAAGCACAGTAATGGTTTTGCAAAAAAAATAACTTGCGGCAGATTTTTCTCATGCAACTGAATAAATAATTCAAGTACACTCAGTTCCGTAATTGTATTGCAAAAACAAACTTGAAATGTTTTTCAAACTCAAACCACTACAGACGTTCAACAATCAGTGCAAATTAACAGAATAAAATGAATTTGGTATAAAGTAATTATTGAAGCTTCCATCATGAAAAACGTGTTGTACAGTGTGATATTCGAGTTGCACGTGATGTCGACTATTTTTGAAGTGATATATGTTTTCTTAGTTCACGGCATTGTTTTATTCATCTTAAAACCAACGCAGCCGGTTTTCTTTTCGCATTTGTCAATGTTTAATTGCCAATTAATCAGAAAACTATAATAACGGCGGGGACTTGCAGATGAAACACCGGGTGTCGCCATTTTATATCGGTAGCTAAATACAGAGAGAGATTTTTCTGTAGTACTAAGAAAACTAATTTTCTAACTGAGACAAACAAGATAACATTTGAATTGTGATCTATACTGCTAAGATTTAAGAAACTTCAAGAAAAAAAATACTGTGTTCTGGAAGTAATAATAACTGCAAAAATCTCAGTGATATATTGGCCGACAAAAACAACAAAGCAAGTACAAGGTTTATAACCTAAAGGTGAAGTTGATCAGTATTAGAGTTTCCTGGTTACTATAGTAACGTACATAAGTAAATACACCTTCAGTGTTTTTCTCGTTTTACTGGCACCTGCCATTTCGAAACAAGTTTTGCACGTTCTCATAAAACGTAATGTTTGATTAACATAACTGGATTTACAAACGTTTCTCACCTGAGTTGTGGTCCCTGGTGCACCTGATTGGCTAATGAAGCCCACTGGGAAGAGAACAAGGCGGTTACTTAGGGGTCGTCGGAAAATCTTCCTCCCTCAACGTTAATTCTATATTTCTTTTTTTAAACACAGTATAAAGCAACTAGTGACCTGACAACTGACGATTGTCTTCAGTGAATGTCTCTTAAAATAGCTTTATGAACAGCCGAACAGCTCCTCGAAATGCATCGACAAAACTCACATTAAACCTGAAAATACTATCATACTATCTATCTGTCGATGTACACACCATTTGCACCAACAATCTTCGATGGAAAACGCAACTAGCTTTACCTTTTTACCGTTGTTACCACTGTGTTTATTACAAAATATGCTATTTGTTCTTGTAAAAGTCAGTTTATATCGCTGACACACTAACGTTGCTGCCATTACTGTTACAGTGCTGTCTAGGCTACTTCTGTCACTGCACGGTTAAGTACACCGCTGCCTTAATACTGTCAATACCACCGACGCCCACTAACAACAGTTGTCAGTGGCTGTTCCAAGGGTGGGTGGGGGGGGGGGGGGGGCGAGGGGCCTTGCCACCCCCCCCCCTCACTCCCCTTTATGG
This sequence comes from Umimayanthus nakama, assembly GCA_027574985.1. NCBI lineage: Eukaryota > Metazoa > Cnidaria > Anthozoa > Zoantharia > Parazoanthidae > Umimayanthus > Umimayanthus nakama. The sequence goes on along the minus strand of JAOBRG010056561.1, from coordinate 10,861 downwards.
ATTTTTTTTTAATTTTGCAAAAGGGCAGTTTGCTGGCTGAAAACGAGTACTAGACCGAGTACTAAATTTGTTTCAAAATGCTGGAAATGGCCTTTTTAAAGGTTCAAAGTTTCAAAAATGTCTGGGGGGACTAGAAAGCTCGCGCCCTCGGCGCTCGTTGACCCTCCCCCCCCCCCCACCTCCATTTTGAAAATCCTGGACCCGCCCCTCGTTGTCACAGCTGCGACATTACTGTTGACAGTAGTGCGCTAGTAGTGTAAAACCCTCACTGCTGTGAGATTCCCCCTGTGCAACTTCTGGTTATTGCAGTTTACTATGTGCTATCATTTCTGTCTGTTGTATTTCTGCAAAATTATATTTAATTTGAACTTGAACTTGAAACTTTAACTTCTCTTCGTTACAAAAACTGCTAGAAAAATTAGCAAATAGAGATAACTGTGTTGCACCGTGTAGCAACATACGGTGAACAAGCATTAACGACGGCTCTTCAGTTTTCAGTTCTCAAAGCGTCTATTTGCATGAGATAAACGCCTTTTCATTACAGATGTGTCTGTTTTACCTGTTAGTTTAACAATAGCTTTAATATATGCAAACCATTACTGACTCTGCAGACAAAGCAGTTCTTCGAGATTACTGTGAATGAGTATTGTTGCAGTTGCGTGGGAAAGTAAAGAGTGCATTTTAAAAATTATCATTTTATCAAAAATGCTATTAATACTATCATTTCTAAATATATCTTTATGTTGCTTTTTCAGTTTTAATTATTTTTTTTATTTTATCTTTTTCCAATTGTAAGGTAAGATAAAATTAGTGTTATATAAACTTGGGTTCAGCTCTTAATATGTGAATAGTCTTCATAAACTGTAAAAAACTGTTTTTAAACAACTATTTTATATGTTGGAGTTCTATTTCACTTAGTAGCAAATAAATTATGTATCATTTGCATGATCTAACATGAATAATTTAGTCGCATAGTAGTTCTGTACAGTGTCGGTTTCGTTATCGCAAACTTACCTTCTTCTTTTTTTCGACCACAGTATACCATAATCATATCGTAGCACTTTAAGGTCTCAATAAAGCAGGTATCCTTTTATTTTTTTTATATAAACGTCGTTTCTGTGGGGCTAAGACTAAACCTTCTTAGTCACTATGTCGGTACACATTCAAAGTTTGTTCTCAACATCTCGCTCAGTTAACTTATCTACCCAACGAATTTGCAATCGCCGGTTTACCAAACTGCGCTGTTCGCAAGACTTTCGTTCCGTTTTCATTTCTGTTTTAAATCTCCTCTTTCTAAGTAGCAACCTGAGGCAGGTTTTTAGCATGTTCTTAAATTTTGGTCATATTTTTCAAACTCGACGATCTCATAAAAGGTTCCTAAAAAGAAAGAGCCAAATTTTACAACACTGAGGACTGCCCTCAAAAGAAATGAAAGATAAGTTGATGCTACCACAGCCTTTTAAATTTTTACCATTAACATTTTGTCCAGCTACAAAGATTTTATGGGAACAAAGCTTTGTATTTTCTCAGTTGAGTAGTCCCAAACCACTCTTTGTTACCTAAATCGTTTCTTATGAAGCTGCTTTGATACCAACTAGTTTCCATTCTTTTGTTGAAGAATTTGTACAAAATCTATTCAGTTTTTCCGAAAATCGTATTAGCATTTTTCAGTTTACCACGATGTACCACAAAAGCTCTCAGTTGCCGCCCAGCTTATTCTGTATTCTTTTATTTTGGAATTAAAAGCACATCAGTTTTCGCGTAGATTATATAAGTCTTACAAGCTAGGATGATTTTAGACCAATGCTGAATATCTTATTGTACTTCGTTTGGTTTTCTTCAAAAATAGACTAAAGTTAAGCGTTTGCATCATTCTAAAAATAAAAGTACTCGGAACATTATTTGACAAAACTAAGAGACAGGTTCAAAATATACTCAACTGAAAGTGTCTTGAACATTCAAAACTATTTTCCTTTTTTTTCTCACCAAAGATTCAATGACGTTTTAAACACACATGTAAAAGCTAAATGAGCTGCTCGGTGCTGGACGATACAAAAAAGTTCAGTACTCTAGACGGGTCGATCTTTGAACATTCTTTCAGCAATACTAATTCTATTGGAGTCTTTTTAGCATGATTTATAAAAATAGCTTCAATTGCTCTCAGTTTTTTCTGTTACTTTCGTATGAAAAAAGCTTTGAAACTACCGTTGCTCGCGGTCATCTGTTTCATGCTCAGACATGTAAACGGTAGATTCAAACTATCGTCCCGATTCCTCTGTGGTCCATAACTGACATGTGAACCAAGCCTCCTACAAAGGTAAGTCGTTTACTTTTAAACAAAAACAATTGTTCCCCGAATTGTATTAAATTTATTCTACTGAGCAGCGAAGCGTTGAGGTGGATATTTTTTGTACTAAGCACCGACACTAAGGGGAATAAATGTTTGGTATAACAGGTGTGTACGCAGCTTTTTTCGGCGGAGAGTTGCACTTAAAGCTTGGCGGGACCTTATTTCAATGCTCATTCCTTAAAATACATATTTATATATTTTTGGAATACGGAAGGTACACCCTTCTTTAGTGCAAAAAGATATGTATTTTTGTGTAATTAGGGTTATCGTTCACGTTGGAACGGTTCAAAAATTCAAAATTAAGATTTTTGCAGAAAATAAAAATACATTAAATGAGCTTTTAGTACGAAAAAATGTTTTTCAATGCGTTTAATAGTTTGCGAGATATGACGAACGAGAGTTTTTACCGGAAGTGAAATTGTATGGCGTGTGGCGTACTTTAGGAGTGAATTTCTCGAGACATGTTTTTGCTAAAACTGTGACAACGCAAAGGCTCAATGCTTCCCCAATATTTAACTTTATGCCGTCAAATTTGGCAAGTTCATAAAACAATAGCAGAAGACTAAAACCGTCCTGGCGAATTTTGAAATTCCGCTCCAATCGTTTTTTATGACTCGATCAGGGAAGTTTTGTACGCTGCAAATAAGGAATTTTCTTCAAACACCTGTAAAAATTAACGATGCATTCAATTAAGAATCGCCAGGACATTGCTATATAGGTTTGTGGGTATCCGATGCGTATTAACGGAGTTACGTACGGAAAACTTATAAAAACTGCTCAAGGTGAACGGTAACCTTAAGATACCTAATCGTGTACTGACTGTTACCCATTTGTAATGTTATCCCGTTGGTAGCAGTTCAGAGTTGGTCATGAGACAAAAATAGGATCGAGCGCCGAAGGGGTACCGGTACGGGGGACTTCTTTCCTCTTTTAGGCGTTTCTGAATGAAATTTTTTTGGGAGCTTGGGGTGCACGCGCACCCATGCCAGTGCACCCCCCCACCTCCCTCCACTTCCCCCCCTGATAACGCTTGTCGGGTTTTTACAGGTGCGTACGCAGGCGTGGGTGAACTGGCATGAGTGCGCGTGCACCCCCAAGCCCCCAAGCAAGTTTTGAAATCTATAAGTCCTTTGGCTCGTTTTCGGAAGTTTTTGTGTTTTACGACATATTATTTTTTATGAAGTTTTTAAATTAAATTAGCAGTACCCGAGCAAGGTCAAAATCCAAGAAACACGAATATGAGAAGAACGCAGTAAAAAACGCCGAAAAGAAAAACTTTCCTTATATCAGTTTGCCTAAACCAAGTGAATAAGCATGCAGAGACGTTAAGACGAACCGAGTGCCTCGCGCATGCCCTGCCTGCCCCGCGAGTCAAGTAAAAGGAACGATTCTGGTGCTCCGAGAAACAACTAATAAGGGTAATCGCTCGTTCAGCGACTGTACACAGCTTTTGTTCTTCATAAATATTAGTGGTATTTTGTTATACTCGGAGATGCAGAATTGGGGCTAGCACGAATAATCTGCTAAAGAAACTACATAAAAGAGTTACTGCTAAGAAGATAAACGAGCACGATGAAAGTTTGACGGAGTACTCCGAAACTCTCAATCACTACCATGACAACAAAACCAAGAGCAGCTTCGTCAAATGCTATAAGCTCTTTCGATAAAAAGTTAATCTATTCAAAATTTCAAACTAAAGTCGGTTTTAAGAAGGCTCTTTTTAAGTTAACAGGTGTGAAATGTACATATATTTTTGTAAAAAAATCATGTGTTTTGAAGTTTGCAGTAAAATTTGTTTAGGTTTGCAAAGTCAAAGATGTGGCGACGGACCTCTGTTTATGGCATCCGGAAGTTTTGTTTACTGCATCACATTTACCGTAGTTTTTTGCCGATTTTACATTTCAAGTAACTGACGTAACGCTGTATACTGAATATTACTTTACAGGTATATATAAAAGTAACAGATCATTCGATGTACCTATAAAAAAATGTTCGTTACATACCCTAAGCCTTGTGTTTTCTTTCTCAAAGATTTTCTTCTTCAGCGTTCAATCAAACCCAAATTGTTATTTTCTAAAACAAAAAGATTGTATTGCAGTTGTTGTTTTAGCTGACGCGCTGACTCTGTCTGCTGGTGGCTGTTATCATGTACTGTTTCATCAACACTTTTTGTGGGTGTCATTAAACGGATTGAACTGAAGTGAAAAGCGGCTTCTTTTTAATGAAGTACAATCTTTAGCTCCTAAGTGTTGATTACAGAGTCATATTTTTTTTTGTCTTGGGCTCCTGTTAATATCAGCATCTTTTACTGAAAATATTACTCTATTGAAGTAAAGAAATCAAGTTTGAGCAGTAGTTCTTCAAGCTCTAAACCTGTTCATAATGCCACGTTTTTGTCTACGGATGTTCTAAGTTAACAAGACAAAAAGAATGTTTGTGGTAATTAACACGTTGATTGAATGCACAAGGGATAAAAGTTTAACTAGAGCCTAGACAGTTCCCTTCTCGAAGTATTGAAAAAACTAATCTTGTTTCAGATTGCTTTGTTCCTCGCCTGGACTGCAAATGTTATTTTGTCTGAAGATTTGTTGTAATGGTTTGACGGGTGTTTGTTTATCCGGCATAAAGAAAATAAACATCTGTACAAAACAAACTCTTTAGACTTAACTCTAATTTCTTCAGAGATGGTTCAGTTACAGTCCAGTTTATTGAAAAGACATAATTGAACTCGACTGAATTAGGACCTACTAAGCTAAGACCCCGTCCGCACGTAGCCGGTAGTTTTGAAAACGGAGACATTTTACTCCGAACACGGCTACCGTCCGAACGTAAACGGCACCATTTCGGGCACCAAAAATAACGCTCTGTAGAAGACCTAGAATGAATACGTTGGTTTTCTAATAAGATGACGCAATTCCTACAGTAAGGGCTCGCTCTTCCGCATATGCGATTCAAAAACGCTTCATGTGAACGCAGACTTTTTTAAATACGGAGAAAATGTCACCGTTTTCGAAAATACCCGGCTGCGTGTGGACAATCAGATACGACTGAAAAACGCTACTTAAACACGGATAAAAAATTCTTCGTTTTCTACGTGTGGACGAGGCCTAAAACGTGGCGTCTAAAAAATAGGCTTACGAAAAGTAACACGTAACCTATTGCGCTTGAACTTAAAGTAGTTAGCAATCGCAACTCTTCGTAATCCAGCCTCGCAAAACACTTATTATAATTATGATTGCAAATTTAAAAGACAAACACTTCCTGTTACCATTTCTTAAAAATATTAATACATTAGAAAATTTTTCGTGAATTGAAAACTATACAGATTCTCATACACGCTTTTTTTGTATAAGAACCAGTAACTTTCGGCTCAGCCTGGGCTGTTCTAATTTTTTTGGCGATTTCAGCCTCAAATTCGGTTCTTAAATTGTTCTTATTTTCTGGTAATTCCAGTCGGAACAATAAAACGACGCTAAGAAACAATATGTTTGCTATCATTTCATACTGCTATACTGATGCGAAAAAGTTTGACACTGTCTATACATTGTCCGCGAACTTCACGACTTGCTCATCACTCTTCCAGCACTCGATGACCCAGCTAGTTCGAACAGATCTTTTATACATTTACATCTCATTCTGTGTACAAGAATTAAATGAACGTAAGCGTTCTTATATTTTTCTGATCGAAACTTCAGCCTGGTGAGTGTTCTTAGCTTGTTCTTAATTTTCAAGCAAATCTCAGCCTGGATGTTCTTATAAAGTTTGTTCTTATAAAAAAAAGCGTGTAGATCTCGCTTGTTTATTAAACTAAACCAAAATGGAACTGAACTTGAACATTCACACATTCATACACCTCTTTGTGTGAAAACTTTGTATATTACATACGTTATTTTCATAACACATTTTATGTTATGCATACAACAACATTGTTTTAACCTTGGCTTTTATCGTATTCCACAAAAACAAAAACAACTGATGGAAACAATTGCGTAAACTTACAATTTAGTAAATAACTGTTTTCAGCAGCTCAATTTCAACCTCATGAGTCATTTAATTTCTAAAAGAACGTGTAATTTTTTTACTGAGATTGAACGATTCCAATGTTAACAGCCTCAACTCGATCCAATGTTCTTGAAAGCTTCTGTTTCTCATTTGAGTATTATTTATAGATATGTACTTATTTTTGAAGCAAGCTTACATCGGTTCAAAGTTTGTTCCCACTTACTCAGTTCATACATAGTTTTATAAGAAAGCCTATTCGGTTTACGGGGCGAGCCTGGATGTTCTTAAGTACTCAGAGTGCTGTTTTGTTGTTTTTCATTGGAACAGTCCAACCGGAGTATAAATACGCTTTATGGAATAGCCGCTACTTTGACCGGCAAGAAAGTAATATAATCATAAAAAATATAAAATTGAAAACAAAATTGCACCTGCACGACATTTGAAATTAAAAGACGATGTTACCTTGACGAACATTATCCAAGAAACAAACTTAATTTTCTGCAGTATCCAAAATGAAAGTTCGTTACCTTTCTTTAGCCTCGGGTTCTGTATGTTCTTTTAACATGTTTCCAAATTTGGGGCATTTTTCAGCCTGTCAATCTTGCGAAAAAGAACAAGTGCACCTAAAATGGACCGCTCTGGTTATGCCCGCATAAACGAACTTAACGGCTGGGCCCGGTTGTTCAAAGGTGAGTTAAAGTTAACCCAGGGTTAGGCGAAATTTTTAACATAATTCCTTCATCTAGAAATGCATCTGGTCTTTCCAAATTAATATCGAAGAACACAAGAAGTAAACCCAGTTTTTTAAATCAAAAATAACAGCCCAAATCAATCTCTAAAGAGGTAAAATCATTCGTGAGTTAAATATTTAACTCTGGGTTAGCGCTAACTCACCTTCGAGTAACCGGGCCCAGTTGTATTATGTTCGCCTGTTTCGAAAACCTGAAAAACTAGCATCAAAAGCATTGTTTTTATGTGATGGTGAGCAAGCTGAATATGTGAATACTGATTAACAAGGGTTGAGATGGCGTACATATGTTTTTCGACCTATAAGTTTGGAGCGTAACTGCAAGACACGTAAAGCTGTTGTTTCTAGCCCGCTAGCTATTTCTTTGTCTACCAGTAGCACTGTTCCCGCGTGGTATTTTCGTGGCGATTCTCAGTTATGTTTCCAAAATGTCAGTTTCGGAGCAAAACTCTGAGCCTCGGGGGTGCTTTTAACTAATGTTTTCAAATTTGCCATTTTGAGCCTAAACGTTTTCATAACAGTAAAAAAAAAGGTTTTGAGAACACTGGGCTCGTGCAAAGTTTGTATTATACTTTTCTATAGTTCGGGAAAAATTGCAAAAGTTTCAAAGCACAGATACCAATTTGTATGACATTGCTAAATTAGCAATATATTAACATAAAATTTTAATCTTCTAATTGGTTGTGCGTAGCATTAGGTTAATACGAAATTGTTTTGTGCAAAATTTAGTTTTACAAAATCGATAAAAGCTATGTGCGAAATATTTTGTAAACACATTTATTATTTATATAGCAAGAACATATTTGAGAACAATTGTTGCTTGGCATGAAACACAAAACAAAAGCCTCGACCAATTTATCCACATGATTTTTTTTCAAAAAACATGAATGAAAAACTCAAACCGAACTTTCTGCATACGCATAACACCTTAAAGCATTACTGCTCGTAAAACTTCCTAATGGCATTATAGTCGCTCACATCGGCGGTGCCATATAAATTCTAAGCACATAAAACCACATGAAAACAGCCTTGGTTGCACCTCTTATCAAGTTTCAAACCCATTATATGTTGTACATGTGGTTGGAGCATACCTCGCTTTTATGACAAATACGATCTGTTCAACGACGAGTCTTCTCAGACTTTTTTTAGCCAGCGCAGTTGGTTCGCACCTTCCTTTATTTAAATTTTATACCAACATGAAAACTAAATATATATCATTTATCAAATATATCCAGTTTAAAAATACGTCTTTTTCGTATTTTAACAGTTAATATATAATACGGCTAGTTTAGTTCTTTGTCCTTCCTAATTTTGATTTTCCCAATGGCTAAATTTTTACAAACGTACAGCGTTTGTAAATCGTTGCCTCAGACCGAGCTCTTTTTTATTAAACTGATCAGCATGGCCAGCTTTTTCATCGACCTTTACCAAAATATACTTCGGTGTTTTGGTTTTTTATTTCAGTTAAAGGATATGTAAAAATTGCGTCAGTTAGTTTGCCGCGGGAGTTTGCCAAAGAAATACGGTTGGACCCTTCGAATTGTACAGTAGTTCACAAAACCTTTAGATAAAACACTTCCTCGCCAAGATCAACAAATTACTGCATAGGCTGCAAAGATCTGTTTTAGCTACATGTGACAGTGTAAAGACGTTATGTATACTGAGTGAATTAAAACTATTCATTTTCTTTTCTGTGACTTACCTTAAGTGTACTATGCGTTCTTTTTTAGTTGATTACAGAGTTGATTAAGAACGTGCGTCTTTGTTTAACTTTAGGCCTCCAGAACAGAAAGCTAGCGGCGACAGATGTTTCGGAGCTCAATTTTGTTTAAGCATTTCAGTCCGTCATCAAAAGGCTTATAATGCAGTAGTCCCTGAAAAATTATTCGGTAAACAGAAAATAAGTAAAACCAAACTAATGAGAGTTTAAGCTGCAACATATATCTTGCATGTCACAACAAAAGGACACGCTCTATTATGGGAAACAATTAATCCAAGACAATATTCACAGGAGTGACATTAATAACTATAAATTAGAAAGAAAGCTTGCAGCACCCTGTCAAGGATTATGAAAAAACGCATGATTTTCTTTCGGTCTGTTTATACAGAAAAGCAAAGAGTTACACAATAACAATTTATTTCACCTTCAATAGGCTCAAGTCGTCGGTACAAATACAGAAAGAAAAATGTTGCCATTGTATGTTTGTTGGTTTGCCACATTGCATTAACATTCTGACGTCAAAAGGCGTAGTTTCAAATGCAAAGATTCTACGGTCAACTGAAAGATGGGTGTCTTGCGCTAATTACCCAATTCTAATCAGGCAACACATGTAAGTGCTTTCTTGGTTCTTCTAGAAAGTTCTTCCTCTTTAGACATGAATAAGTTTAACGTGCGGTAAGATTTTCTCCAGCAATAATGAAGTGGATGTGGCGTGTGATAGTTACACTCTTAGCGTAATTGACATTTTGCGGGTCGCTTTCTCTGAAAATCTATCAAGTTAAGACGACAGTTCTGATCATTTTCTTAACAAATTATTTTTTTATTTCTCGCGACACTGTTATCTGAAAACGACAGACGAGCAAAATAACTCCTTTGTTCAACAGATTTTTTTTGCTTTTTTTCTTTGTTGATGTTCAGTATGTCCAGTTGTACACTTTTACAGCAAGATTGTTTTTACATATAACATATAGTGCTGGATGCACACTGCAGTTACTGATTAGATAATATCTTTTTCGTTTGGTCAAAGGGGATGAGTTTCCATTGCGGTGAAAAACCTCTGTAAACACCTCAGAACTCATCTTACTTCTAAAATCTTAGATCTTAGAGTCTTGCTTAGTGATATTAAGTATGTCCCACTTTTTGTAAAAGTTTTATAATTGCAATTTTCAGATGATGAAGAACCTTTTTGGGGGGGGGAAGGGGAGGGGGGGGGAGGGCGGGGGAAGATATCAGACCGCGGCGCTGAGTTATCGATAAGGTTCTTTTTTATACGGAGCATTAAGTGCGTTAGTTAGAAATACTTTGATGTCTCCCAAGCAAAACTTATAGAAATCAACTGGAAGACCGTCCGATCCCCGGGGATTTGTTGTTCGTCATAGTTTATAAAGACTGCAGGCATTCTTCCAGTTGTAATTTACCTTCGCAAGACACTTTCTCTATATCGTTGAGTTTTTGCTCTATATTTTCTGGAAAAAGTAACCTTCATAACTATACCGAGGTCTGGCTTGGACGATGTATGAAATCTTTTGTGATATTTTTTTTTTTTCATTTTCAAGGATTTGTTTATCAGAACCAATTTGGAGCCATTTTCTAATTTGTGTCCTCTTGTAGCTTTTCTGTTAAAGTGACGCTTTTCTTAGTTCAAAAATTGTTTCATAGTTGTGTTATTTTCACCCTCGTTTTGCCTTAATAATTGAACCTGGTGTTTTATGTTCAATCAATTTTTGTAATTGATGCTTGGAGTCTTCTAACTGTGTAATAATGGGCTCACGATTGCCGTTAAAATTTTCTAATTCAATCTGGATTTTTGTGATTTTTGATTCTAGACGAGCTTCTTGATTCTTCATACTCCCTTTTTGTTTGGCATATATTATAGAAACTACACAGATTTCAATCTTAATTATATCCATTTTGAAATCACTGGTGATTCCTGCATTCTGATTGGTTCCCAAGAACAAGAGTTTTAATGGTAATTGAACTGAGTGGAGTGCAATTTGGTCTGAAATCATACGCGTGATTTCAAAATCGAACGAGCGCGCAG
>JAOBRG010056450.1:0-21632 GCA_027574985.1 Umimayanthus nakama | reverse complement strand
CATGTACTGGAGTCGACGGTTTTCTCTGTGTCGCAGTGTGAGAATTCCACCATTTTGAAACGCACGTGACGGAAAACTTGTGTTCACGCATAATTAACATAATTTGCATGCCAATTGCGACCCCAAAAATAATAATAAAAATAATAATAATAATAATAATAATAAAAAACGGCTTCGATTTTTCGACTCGTGGCCTTCCAGGCCCGAGTAAAAACTGGTCATTAATTGGCTTTAGTGTAATAATCTGATTCGTTTGAACCAGAGAAAAAACTTAATCTTGATCCAAATCAGAGGATAAGGCTAGGCTTCTGTGCTTCTCGGATAGCAATGGGTTAAACTTGAAACTAAATATTAAATCTGTCTTCCGTGAAGCGAACGGTACCACCAATGAGTTCAAAAAGAGCTAAACTAAATTAATCATCATCGAGCTGGCTAAACGGTAAATTCTGTTTAATTAACTAATACACTTTATAATATATGAACAATCGATTTACCTGTGTGGGCTAAAATGACTCTAATGTAGACAAGAATTTATATACAGTGGTTATATTAATACTGCGATTAACGACGTTAGGTAGAATTTGTAAGTTTGTGAAGATCTTTAGGGCTTTCTATGTGGACTTTGGTTTTGTTATTGAGGCGTAAGACAACTACCCAACAATAAATCGTTCGTGTTGCTTTCACGTTTGGATGGTAAGAAACGGAGCTGTATAATTCCGCACTTTTACGGGTCAGGCTCTCTGTGATGCCAAGTCCGGTCTTTTTCAAGTTACGTTTACTCAGCCTCTGCACGAACTTCGTAAAACACAAACTTGACTATTATGGGTCTAGATTTGGTCGATCTATGCGTTCTACAACCAATCCGGTGGCTTCTGTCCAAGTCAGAGACGTTAACTTGAAGGCCAAGCTTGTCAGTCATTATATCAATGACAGCAGCGTCAATGTTCTCTCTTCCCCTCATACCTAGAGGCGGCTCAGTAACACCATGGAAGAATATATGCAGTTTCGCCGACCATACTGTTCTTGGCCATCCAATTCCCAAGCTCGATCGTTATTTCTTCAACTGAGCCTCTTGCAGATTTCTGCTAGTTGTTCTTGTTTCTCTTGCAGTCTTTGGTAGTTAAATGAAAGAGATTCATACATTTCTTGTTTTATAGTCTTGCTCATTTAACCGCTTTTAACACAATCAGCGAAGATATGGCCTCCGCAATTAACTTCAAAATGTCACTGTTGCCTAAGGGCAAATCTATTATCTGTTGTTTGAGTTTAGCTGACATCTTGAAATTCCCGCACGATTCGTTTCGTCAATCAACTTGATTTCATAATATTGTACAAGAGTTTACATACACACTTTTGACTGAGTAACTCACGTCAAAATATCCTTTGATGAAATGTAGAGGCTAATAATTTGCTTAACCATTTGCTTAGATAGGTATCAACTGATATCCAGTCGAAACATTTTAGAGCATGACAAACCACCATTGCCGAATATGCAACAAAAAAAAGTCAGTTCGGTAGAACACCTCAAGGAGTTAGTTGGGTAGAACACCTAAAAGAATTAGTTAGGTAGAACACCTTGGGGAGTTAGTTGGGTAGAACACCTAGGGGAGTTAGTTCGGCAGAACACCTAAGGGAGTTAGTTGGGTAGAGCACCTAGGGGAGTTAGTTGGGTAGAACACCTAGGGGAGTTAATTGGGTAGAACACCTAGGGGAGTTAGTTGGGTAGAACCCTAGGGGAGTTAGTTAGGTATCCAATCCAATTGACCCTCTGGGTGCTCTATCTAGTGGCAGTCAGTTGAGTAGGACACCAGGGGGTCAATCACTAGGGCATCCAAGGAAGGTCGGCCAATTAGGCTGCAAGGGGACAATCAGGTAGGGCATCCACCAGAGGTTTGTCAGGTAGGATGCTGAGGGGGTCAATCAGGTAGGGCATCCAAGAAGGGTCAGTCAGGTAGGATGCCCAGGGAAGTTAGTTTAGTACTCAAATGTATATACAGAGTATAAGGGTAAGACCACTTTAACAAATGGGCCCGTCACCAAAGCGATTTTCACGAGGGCACTCTAAAATACAATAGCAATATGATATAACGTGACTTGACTAAATCTATACAAATTAAAAGCTTATGGTAAAATTTAAAACATGCATAATTAAGATAATAAGAGAATACAATAACAATATAATATGAAGATACTTGACTAAAATCTATAAAAGTTAAAAACTTATTGTAAAATTCAATACTTGGATGACCACAACAACTCTAAGGATAAAAAATCACTCAAAACAGTTCGCGATTCCATCAACTTGGATGCACTGATGCTGCAGTAACTGAAAACATCATATTGGCATAACATTGAGTCAGCACTGAGTGAATTACAATGCTGCTCGATCCTACAAAGTCTGTTGCTAGAATCTTACTGTGTCAAGGGGCCCAAATTATTTCACATTACCGTACTCTAGTTCAAATACCCGTACCTGGACAGTTAAACTGAGGTAACTACTACTGCAGGACAGTAGAAATTTGTTAGGATTTATGTATAAAAGTTATCAAGCCACAGCGTTTGTATCCTAAAGAAGGGAAGTAATCAAATGACTTCCCAACTACAAGTAGCGAACAAAATGGTTTTAAAAACATGGACAAACACTAACCATCTTCATAGGTGCTGGAAAGAGCAAGCAGAGCCAACTGATGAGGAATGATGATAAATGATTCATGAAGAACACGAGACAACAAACTTTACCTTGCAATTGTTTGATTTCTCATCCAGTTCTGTGTTTTCTTCCTCTCTCTCATCCATCAGTTCTAACCTCCCTGTTCCCATGGTTATGAGCTCATCTGTGTGAACACGTGACAAAGCAAAACAGTTTAAAATGTTCCTGAAAAGGCCAACCACGCCACATAGTACAAACATGTTTATCAGAGCATAAGCTCCATATTAGACACCTTCTCCCGTTTCCAGCAAGATTAGCCTTTTATAACTGCTTTATTTTGTCTCTTATGGACTATTCCTGTGTGGTGTGGCAAAACACTTCCTAAGAAAACCTAGATAGAATCCAACGCCTACAAAAACGTGCTGCCGACTGATCCTCAATGCAGAATATTAAGCTCCTTCCCTTCCTCTGTTAATCGAGTAAAACTGGCTCCCGATATCCGAATGCATCAAGTATTTCTGGTGTCCTACCGTGTTCAAAAACTATAACAATCTTGCACTCTCCAACTTACAAAACCTGGTCACACTCTTTAACAGTGTCCATAACTTTAATACGAGACAATCGGGGGATTACCTGTTACAACTACCTCATGACAAATACAACATCAAAACTGAGGGATTTGCGAAACTTGCCCCAAATTGATTTATCGCCGCTGGTGCCACAAGAACTAAACTATACCAAGACCCACGCAAAACATTTTCTATAGAGCTTTTTTATTACATCTGGCAGACTGTGGAATTTTTCGCCAAAAGAACTTAAATTAGCAATTCCATGGCAAATTTTAAAAACCATTTGACATGTAGGTTACTACAAAACAGCTAGACGAATAATTTATAATAAAGACACTATGCGCAAATGGCACTCAATCTGTTTCAAGTGTGGACAGTTACATGTACAAGATTTAACCTCAAGTAATTTTAGATTATGCTGCTAAAGCTACTTCATAATGTATCAGTCAGTTTTTCAACATATTTTATCGACTTATCTTGGGGGTGGAGACTGGAAAAACAAGTTTGTAGATGTACAGGGGAAGGGTACACATAGGTGGGTACATAATTGTTTTATTATACTTGATTTACTATTTTATGTAATGGTATGGTTGGGAGTTAACCTCAATTAGGGTTTGCCTTGTTGTGTTCTCTCTAGCTGTGCTTTTATTGTGTTATAATATCATTTTAATACAGTGTGACCATTTTTATCCTCACTGCACATGTGCAGTTAGAATAAAGTATACATGTATATAACAAAACGATGACAATGGGTGGAGTTGGCTCCCACTTCCCTTTCGTAGTTTTGCATTTCTTTGATGTAAATTATTAAATAAGTTATGTATTACTAAATTGACCAGCGGTTTTACATATTAATTAAGCAATCACACACCATCCTCATCCTCGTCATAGTCTTCTAAGAGGTTTGCTGTTGATACTGAGCCACCAGCTGCTGCAATAAGACTGAAGGTTGCAAATAAGGAACAAATAACAAGCTACAGTGCAACATCATTTCTTGTACCAGCACACTGTAACCAATCAAGTGACAGAAGCCATGTTTACGACAAAAATACTGTACATGGACTTGAATACTCCCACTAGCTGGAAACCAAAATGATAGACAAAGTAGCACTTCTTGCATATGGGTTTTTTATAAACAGCATGTACATGTATTTTCTGTAGACTACACTACCAGGGCCTCTGATACTGTGTAAGGGTGTAATCCTGCATAACTGATTAAATTTTCCATCTGATTGCATATCGTCTTTTTTCTAATTTAAGCGCATTTATACTCTTATTGAAGCGCCAGCTGGAAAAGTAATTATTTTTTACTGGCGCTTAGTAATTAGAATATATTTACCGTACTACAGTACGTAACAGTAATCTTTTTACTACACTCTACAGTGTTTAATTTAGTTCGAAGAAAACTGCCAATTTATATGTGTTTCCTAATGGTTTTTGGAAGGTAAAGTTAACGCCGTAAAACAGTCAAAAAGACCTTTGTTTACAAGTTACGCGTGTTGCTTAACAGCAGTACATTACTTTATTAGGCCAAATAAAAAAACTTATTAGTTTCCCGTCCGGAATCACAGAAAATATTGTTCACCCGTTCGCTCAAAACACGAACTGGTTCGAACGACTTGACTGCCCGTTTGCTGCAAACAGCAGCTCGTTCGAACGAGTTACCGGTAGTCACCCGTTCGCAGGAAACACCAACTTGTTTGATCAAGTAATAATTTATACTCGAGCGTATTTTTCTCTTTTGCGTTTTTTCATCAGTTGTCTGGGATCACTTTCTTTGTTTCATAAAATATTCTGTTGTGTCTTGTATAAACTGTGCCATAAACAACCACCGAAAGAAACTTCCAGAAGATAAACAGCAGAGTTGTTTTTGTCATTATGGAGACATGTATGTTTCACGCGTGAGAATTGAATGCTGTGATTGGTTCTGCAGAAAACATTGAGACAGCTTGACCTTTGCGGTTTCAACTTGTCTGCACGAATTTAATTTTACACTTTCCAAAAATATTTTCTGTCACGTACTGTATGAGGGGTCATCTCCGCCAAAATTAGTGTATCAAATTCTGTTATGCGTCAGCTGAATTCTATCGCGCAATATCAAAATGGAGTGTTACGGATTTCATCATTAAACTGCAAATTCTACTCTGCTAAAATGGAATTCTATTATGTCGTTCCAAATTCTGTTATGCTGTCCCAAATTGTGTTACGCTGTTACGAATTGTGTTATGCTATTCCGAATTGTGTTATGCTGTTCCAAATTGTATTATGCTGTTCCGAATTCTGTTGCTGTTCCAAAGTCTGTTATGTTGTTCCGAATTGTGTTACGCTGTTCCAAATTGTGTTATGCTGTTGCGAATTCTGTTGCTGTTCCGAATTCTGTTACGTTGTTCCGAATAATTGGTGTTATGTTATTCCGAATTCTCTCATTTAATACACTATTCGAAAAACAGTGTGTACATGTATGGTTAGTGTGCGTGATGTCACGAGCTCAAATCCCGTGCTTTGTAAATCTTTTTTTGTTTAGTTTTTTTTTTCTCTTATAATTTTTTTTATGGTTTGAGTTTTAAGACTATCTTAAAATTAGTTACAATCAAATTTTCCGGTTGATCCACTTTAGTTTGGTTCGAAGCTAATCAAGTGACTAACTGATGCTCAAGGAGAAAGTTTTTGGACCGGGTTCGAGTCCCGTTTCGAGACGTTTTTTCCCCTTTATTAAAGCAACTCAGTGGTATGGACGAAGAACTTTTTTCTTTTCCTTTTTTTGCCACCCTCAAAGATTCTTAAAGAGAATTCGGTCAATCCAGGGAAATCAACGGCTGAAGCAGCTGCAGACAACTTGAAACATCACTGACTGAATAAGCCATCTCGTCCCGTGACAAGCTCCAGAGGAACCAGCAAGTTTATCTTCAAAGTAAATGCATTTAAAATATTTTATGAATTTTTAATAACAAAACATTTTTTCAGCGTAAAACCTGTAACCTGTTACTTATAATTTTTAACCTGCAACCTGTAACCTGTGGATTAATTAACTCTCCGCTGTGGGCTGTTCGGTGGTCGAGAAACATCAAATGACCAATGTGTTGTCGACACCCGGCAATAAATCGACGGCAAACCCAGCAAAGACATCGAGCAGCCAGTCCAGGCGGAAGAAAGCTCTGTTATATGCACCTGTCTGAACGTCTGTCATGATTTCCGTTATTAAAACTTGCAGATTGTTTTGAAAAACAAGGCAGTATCAGCGGCCATTTGTAGCTCCCAGTGTAACCACGCCACAGAATTTACAGTGTAACCACGCCATCATAACAGAATTCGGAACAGCATAACACAATTTGAAACAGCATAACACAATTCGGAATAGCATAACACAATTCGGAACAGCGTAACACAATTTGGGACAGCATAACAGAATTTGGAAGGATATAACAGAATTTGGAACGACATAATAGAATTCCATTTTAGCAGAGTAGAATTTGCAGTTTAATGATGAAATCCGTAACACTCCATTTTGATATTGCGTGATAGAATTCAGCTGACGCATAACAGAATTTGGTACACTAATTTTGGCGGCGATGACCCCTCATAGTACTGAACTTTACATTTCAGTCAATTTAAAAAACTCCAAAACAAGTGCATGCTGGCTTTGGTCAAAATCAAATGACAAATGAAATATACAACTTGAGAAAGTTCGGGTTTTTTTAACAACCAATTTTGCAGTTGATTTCAACAAAATTCCCTGAAGTTTTCACTTTCGCATTTTATTTAGTGGTTAATCAATTCACGAGAAAAATTTCCCCTCTTTTGCCCGAGCGAATGTAACGGATTGTGTGTGCAAAATTGACATGGTCAATGTTTGAACACTGTTTAAGTCCGGAGAAAGTAAAGGCAAGCAGCATGCATTGAATGAATTGCGCTCTGCTTTTGAAATTTACACAAACTGAAACTTTCCAAAATGATTCTAATTTTTAAGCGGCCCTCCAATTTAAGCGCCAGTTGCAAAAAATATTTTTCTTCTTATTCCAATTTGCGCGCCAGCTGGAAAAATAATTATTTTTCGTATCGCCCTTAAATTAGAGTAAAGACGGTAATTTGCAAAATTCTGCACAGTTGCACATTATTCTTACAATTAACACAAATGTCATTGAGTCAATAAAAATGATGTAACCTTGTGATAAATGTACAGTTATCTTTGCGGTGCTTTATAATAATCACCTTCACTATATATTTTAATAAACTATCTATCTAGATCTGATCTTCAATTCAATGTGTCAATGAAATCGTCAATGCATCATTGCACTGCTATGTGACAGGGATCTGGTACTGAATCAATTCTAAAGTGTATTCTCATTTGTGCATAACAAAACAATGGACAGAGTATTGACCACTCAGAACCAGTGATATATTCCATGTTCTTGTGTACTATAAAATAGTCGCTCTTTTGCATGAATCTCGAACTCATCTGCTTAAAAAATGTATTTCTCATCATCTTTGCCTAAACGTTACTAAAACGGATTTTTATAAAAGTCTGCTCAGACTTCTTCAGAAAATTAAAAAAAACAAGCTCGTTTTCAAATATATGTCTAGTAAGTGTGGAAAAGAGAGGTTTTTTTTCAGTAGGCCATGTATAATAGCTTAAAATGAGCTGAAAAGAAATCCATTATTTGCCAAACAATGAGCTTAATGAGCATTTAATTGCCACATAACTTCTGAATTTTTATCACACTTTGTCAGAGGTCCTGTAACACAGTTCAGTATCAAAACCAAAATATGTATGGGAGTAGTAAAACCCTGAGTTTGGACTTGAGTTAGAGTCAGAGTTCGAAACTCAATTAGAGTCTGAGTTAGAATTCAAGTTGGAGTCTGAGTTAGAACCAGAGTTAAAATCCAAGTTAGACTTAGAGTTGTAGTTACAGTTAGAGTCCAAGTTAAAATCTGAGTTAGTTTTTCATTTGGAATCCAAGTCAGAGATTGAGTTAGAATTCGAGCTAACATCATTGTCACTTGTATTTCAAAACATTAACAACCGAATCGACTATCTTAATTTTTCGAGAAGTCGATTCATGATTTTTATCCAAATTTAGAAAGTGGTTCTCAACCATTTATTTTCGAAAAAATACATAATTATATCAACTGTTTTAAAAGTATCACCATCTGTATCAGTATTGTGTCGACAAACAGATAGGTTTTGGTTTGTGAATTTTTGTAAGCGTATAAAACTCCGGTACATGCGGTACTGGTTTCTGTTGGATTCCTGGCTGGCGGCTGAAAGTTTATCTGGCCATGTCTCGGACATTTAATGAAGCTTCCAGGTTTGCGATGAAACTACAGTATGAAGTCCGGAGATTTGGACAGGCTTCCTGATCCCGTAATGACAATAAATCATGGAGAACTGTTTTTGCCGACATCATGATCATGACAATGTTTGAAAAAAAAGATGGTTTGTTCGAGCCTGCATTTGTAACAAATGAAGTGCATTCGGAAAAAAACAAAGGTGTGTTTGGAAAAAATGCAGCTGCGCTCAAGAGTTTGTTTACCTGCATTTGTGTTTACACCTTGGTACATTCTCCTGTGTTTGGTGTTGAGTGCACCTGGTTCGAAATGTACGCTATCACAATCACACTGCATATATGCAGGTTTTCGCATGGACAGTCACAACTACTGGTTGAGAATCTTGACACTTAGTCACTACTTTCTCAGTACAAATGAAAGAATACATTTGTTGTCAAAAAGGATACTTTTCTCTTTGAGTGTGTTTTCGCCTGCTGAATACTCTTGCTAGCTTGTCAAACTTCTTCCTTGTGCCTGTTACAAAATTAGATATCGCAGTATGATTTTTCACATTATGTTCTTCAGCACTGGTAAATAATTCTTAGTAAGGCAGTTTATGGGTTATTTCAAACAAAATTTCTGTTATTAAAAGCAAGTTTACCAGGCCTGCACACCTAATTATCATGTTGGTCAAAATGGCAAGTTAGGGGGCAGTAAGGCTGCATTCATTATGTATGTTACAGGAGGGCCACAAATTTTTACAATCCCCCCATTTAATTAGTTGAAAAATGAGTGCCCCCCCTCCCTCACAAGAAAATTAAAAATATATATCTATATTATTCAGTACACTACTTATATTTCAAATCTCATGAGCCATGTTAATAAAAATATCGAGATTGCTTCGATCAACTGTTTTTGTTGTACCTATGCCAGCCAGTCTAAGTAGCAGGAACTAAGTATAGATACCCGGCCAGCTCATGTGTGTGTACAGGGGCAGATCAAGAATTTTTAAAAGGGAGGAGCATCATCAAGCACCAAAGGCAAGAACTTTTTAGGGGGTCTAGGGGCATGCTACCCCAGAAATTTTTGAAAATTTTAGTCTCTAAAATGGCCATTTCCAGCATTTTGAGAGGAATTTCTTACTCATTGAGTACTAATTTTATGCTACAAAAAATTTCGTTTTTGTAAAAAAAAAAGAAAAACAATCCAATAGGGGGGAGGGCACAGGCTCCCCAGCCCCCCCCCCCTTCCTTGGATCCACCACTGGTGTAGTACCAGGGTCTTTTTTAACAGGAACCTTCATTTCACTGTCACTCTTGTTGACACAAGCAACAACCTCATCATTGTCATCACTCTCGCTATCACACTCATCCCCGGATTCATCTCCACTGCTGTTATCCTCTTCACGCTTGTTTTCAGGTTCAACATCATTCCTCTTGAGCTTGACATGCACCATAATTCTCCTTATCTTATCATTTTCTTCTCAAGGAGAGAAAGTTTATGATGGTCTAAATATTTGTTAGGTTCTTTGACATGTGGCTTGTTCATGTTTTCAAATGTGGATGCAATATTTTTCCAGTCATATTGTTTGTATCCTTTGGTTTTTTGTGTGTTCTTATCTTTCAATCTCTGGTTTTGTCTAATTAAACTGGTCCGTTGTAATGTCAAAAGATGATTCAAATGTGTTCGTGCGTGATCTTCTTCAACAATGTACTCCTTACAAAACCGCTCAATCATTTCAGGCTTTTCTAAGCTAACTCTTCCATCATGGAAATGCTTCTTTAACTGCACTCTCGGCAAAAAGTCATCAATCTCACGAGCTGTGCTATCTTTGCCACCCAAAGACATGGTTTATAATGGTATTTTAGCAATTTGGGGTAGTCGGGGTAGGGGGCAATTCTTTTCACTTTTATAAAAACTATTACAGAAGCTAAGCAAGATCTTAAAAAAATTGGCATCCCCCCTGGAGACATTAAAAATTTTCAGACCCCCCTTTTTTGACCCTAAAAATTTGACACCCCTCCCAAAAATCCTCTGCCCTCCCTGTAGCATACATTGTGAATGCAGCCTAATTAGTTGGGCTTTTGTTGCACTTGCTAAGTGCCTTTCGGGTTGCCAGCTATCTTCTATTTTCCCGCTTGACCAGGCTACCTAATAGCACAATTGGCTGTGCTATTTTCTTAGTAGCTGAGTCCTCTGCCTGCAATTACCCTTTATAAATACCCATTTGTAGTTTTGCAGCTGAGAACTGAATAAACTTTTTTTGTTGTACCACAGTTAATAACACAAACTTACTTTTGCCCATGTGTTTTAGTTTTTCTCTGAATGCAGCATCATCATGTCCCGTGGCAGGACTGGATGGATGGCCACCCACTGCTCCAAGAGCTTCATCTCCGTCCCCAACATCTTGGCCCCCAGTGGCTCTTCCCTCTGATTGCTTTTGTGTATTAGGAGATGTAGTGGCGATGGATGGAGAGGATGTATGGGCAGAATATGGGTGCCCATGTGATAATTGATTGCTGTTGGCTGTGGCTGTGGATCATATAGTAACAATTACTTAAGAAATAAGCTTTTGACAAACATACAATATGACAAATCACGTGAACTGATTGTAAACAATTTAAAAAACATAAATTCAACAAGGTAATGTGCAATAGTTATAGCACAAGTGTATACAACCAAATGGGGCTTTAATATGATTAGAATAATAAGGTTTGGGCAGTTCCATTTGCAATGGACCTATTTGATTATCTGTGAATAACATTTACGAAATAAATAAACTAAAATACATTACTTTTTGATCATCAATAATGATTAACAGATATGAAATCAAAGTTACTAGTTATCTTCCCCTGGTACATGAACCAGAGCATCAATCAGTGACAATCCTTTTCTCTTTCCCCTCCCCCACACAACACATTGTCCTAGATGAACGATGAAGTGATTAGCCTAATAAAGTTGCCCTCTTCCTCTTTCTCCCCATATACACACTAAGGATTAGCCAAAGACAACCAACCAGTCTTATCCTACCCTCCCCCCCCCTTGAGTGGTCAAAGAACACCAAACATTGACTTGCCTTCACTATGGTGACAATGAACATGCAGTCAACTGCATTTAGATGTTTCCTCCCTAACACACTCAGAAAATGCCATTATTAAAAATAAAAAATGTTTGATTTCAAGCTTCACACACACCTTCAGTTATACCAGGAGGTTCTGCTTTCTTTGCCCTGTCTGTAAAAACAAAACCAACACATTTCATGATTGATTCAATAGTTTCCAAGGGAGAGAATCAAATGCACCAAATTAGCATGTTGGAACAAAAAGTTTGTTAAGGTATCAGACACAGTTTTGGACAGACTTTTTTCGTTTTTTTACTGTGATAAAGATTACCGTCAGAAAAAATCTGAAAACCATAGATTTAGCACACAAGTCAAGATCTTTGGACAAGGTAAATGTACAGTTCAAACTGTAGAGTTGAGTATTTGGAGCTGGGAGTTGAAGAGAAACTACTTTTAAAATAAATCTAATGTAAACCTTAGCAGTTTAAAACTACACAACACTTATAATATACAGTTGCCAGTATGCTTAGTGGTCTCTTTTTCAGAAAAGGTACTTGTGATCTCGGATTACTTTGAGGGCCATTCTGGAGTTTCAAAGGTAGATACTTAATGTATGATGTGTGGAGTGTCCTTTTTCTTTTATTTCATGTACTATTTAAGAATGTGAGGGAACCGATATTATTAAAACATTTCATGGCTAGCTAGCTGTGGTAAGGTTTACAAGAGACTACGATCAAGGTAAAATAAAAGCATACTAAGCCAGAAAATATAAAAAGCAGTCTAAGTGATCCACAGTGTAGTTATATTAACTCCAAGTGCCTTCAAAAAGTAGTACCGGTAACTTAAACAACAGTTTTGTCCGGTCAGCTTTTAAAGACATTGTTGAGGATCGCCAATTTGTATAAAAATCTTAAAAGCTTGTTTGCAGAGCCACCATCTTTGTGCTAACTGTAAGTTTTGTGGAAAAGTTGAGTGTGGAAATGAGGCAGCCAACTGTTAATACATTGAGAGAAATTAAAAGAGATCAAACTGAAAATTCTTGCTTACTTTTCTTGAATGTGTTGTGCTGTCACCGAGTTTGTATATGCTAATACTAGCAGTAATGACTTGTCAGTAAAATGCTGCCATAAAACTTTTGCATCTTTTTAGGGTGGACGACCTGAATTTTAATACTCAGTAATAACGAACATTTGATCCCTTCCATACTTTGTTATTGTCATCTGGTTTTCGTTACAAAAGCTGCCCAAAATTAAACGGTGGCCATTATTTAGTGCAGGTTTGACTAAGTGAAAGGACTGAGAGCATGCATGTCAATGTTGTTGGACGAGTGGTTAGCCAGGTTTAATAGTAGTGTTGGCCCAATCACTGTTACTGTTTATTGTTTTGACAACAGTTTATTTACTGGCGAGAGCGAGGAATTTGATATTGGAATCAATTAACATCACTCTGAATATACAACTGTCAACTCGAAAATGGAGTTGAAGTCACGATTACACATGCTGTCTTCAACAGAAGATACACAAAACAGACAAACGAAATGAAGAATGTATTGTATAGTTTTACAAAAATCGAAGACGAGCAAAGACCAAGGCCACAAGCAAAAAGGGCTTTTGTCTGACTGAAAGACTGAAAAAATCGATGCTCTTGTTGAATACTTACAACAGAAAATGAAGCGTTAGTCTG
The DNA here is from genome assembly GCA_027574985.1 of Umimayanthus nakama. Lineage (NCBI taxonomy): Eukaryota > Metazoa > Cnidaria > Anthozoa > Zoantharia > Parazoanthidae > Umimayanthus > Umimayanthus nakama. The sequence goes on along the minus strand of JAOBRG010056450.1, from coordinate 8,404 downwards.
CGCTGTAGAAAATCACATTCTGTCAGTTGTCAAATATACACGAACACGCTGCAAGATACTGTACATACACTCGACCAAACAGTAACGACTCATTGGTTAAATATGAAGTGGCAATCACTGAAACGACAATTTGTAGTTTGACATGAAATAGTTGTTGCCCCAGCCATTATTCTCTTCGATCTCGGCAAACAGCGGCTTTTAGAATATTCAGCTCCATGCTTGTTATGTCAGTGAATATTCTGCCACTATTCTGCTCGATTTCAGAGAATAATTGTTAAATATCAACAACATTCAGATAAATAACCATACTCAACAACTTTAAGAAGTATCAGTGGGAGGGTTTTGTTATTGGAATAAACTACGGTCACAAGGAATACAGAGTTCGAAATTCATTTTCAACAACCAGGGCAAAATTTGGCCCCTGGTCACCCTGAAAAAGCAGCTACCTGGGGCTATTTGGTACATTCCTGAGGCCATTTTTGTTAATGTGTATTTTTGCAAATTTTACTGCTGGTTTGGTTTGTATTTTAAACATTACTGCTTCAAACAACAGAAAAGCAGTTCAGTTTGCAACAATAATGAACACTTATAATTTGAATAATCTTCTTTGAGTTTCAAGAACTGAACATAAATTCAAAGTGCACCAAATAAGTGCTCAGGTCAACAACAAAAGCAACAATGAGCTTTTACACAACTTTGAATGGACAAAAACCTGGAGAAAACAAAGAAATAAAGACCTGATAACCGTGAAATTTAGTTTTGCGTAATGCTTTATGTATAGGACTTTAGTTCAACACAAATCTAAAAAAAAATTCTCATCGAAACGTCTTATGAATCTAACAGAACTGTCAAGGCTGGTAATCAGTCACAGCTCTATCATACTGAAGGTCCCAGAGGATCTGGATGTCTTCAATTGAAACTTTGACTATGCTATGCCAAAATCAAGCAGCGATTACTGTTTTGTAATTCTCCTTTTAATTAACAGCAATGCTTTTCACTTGGTAAAACGCATTGTTCACTCAAGCAGCTTAGCTCCACAAGGTATAGTGAGAGAAAGCGAAAGCAAACTGCATGCTGCATTTCCGCATGCCCACGATATTTGCTCAAAATTACGAATGTACTTCATATTAGCAGCATCTAAGGTTCTTGAAATACCCGAGTTTCAATGTTCTGGATTTAAATATTTCTCTTCGCAGTTCAAGCTCTCACTCTTGTTTCTGTTCCACTTTGTCAGTCACGATTAAAAACAAATCAATAAAAAGAATCAAGAAGCATTTGCAAGGGTTTAAAAAAAGTCAAAAATACTGTTGTTCTTCAAGTTGGGGTGAATTTTAGCCACCACTGTCAGCATTTTCTCTGTCACTTGGCGCGATTGAAGCTGAACTTGGGGCAAATAGCACCGTAGCGCCGGGGAATTTCTAGCACTGGAATATTTTGACTGTATCATGGACAGAAAAAGTAAGGACTGAATAACTATTTAATGGTCGCATGTAAAATAAAATGGAGGTTCATCACACCTCAAGAAAACTGAACAAGCTTTGACAGTGTACTTGCTTCTCTGGTCATATTATGTAAAATATTGCATTTGAGTGCATCTGTTGTAAGAAGATGAACTGATCTGTCAGAGTTTAACTATACACTGTCTTTTTCATTTACAAGAATATCTACACTTTGGGTCGGGGTCAAGTCTTCTTAACTACTTGAGGAACTTTCACTTAAAAATGTTCTTTAATAATAAAGATAATATTAAATAATAATAATAATAATAGTAATAGTAATAGTAATAAAAATAATAATAATACTAATAATTTATTTATATAGCACTGATAAACTAAAGGAAAGACTGTTAGCTCAGGTGTTTGCCCAACTTTCTTTTACTCATGATTTTATCTCCTTCACTGACAGCTAGTGGCAGACAGTAAGTTGGAAGTTTAACTCAAGTTCTTGAACTTTGTCTCTAATTTTGAAACTGACAAAGAAATTTTTTCTGTTTACAGTAATTATGCCACTTGTCTTGCTTGTACTTGATGCAGGTGCTCTCTGACCAGGGTCCAGTTGCTTGAAGGTGAGTTAGCGAAAACTCAGAGTTAAATATTTAACTCTTGATTGAGTTTACCTTCTTCAAGATGGATTTAGGGCTGTCATTTTGGATTTAAACAACTGGGTTTACTTCATGTGCTCTTCAATAATAATTTGGAAAAACCAGATACATTTCTAGATGAAGAAAATAAGTTCAAAGCTGCACCTAACCCTAGGTTAACTTTTACTCACCTTCGAACAACCAGGCCCAGTTTCAACAATTCCCATGTCACAGAAGACCCAATGAGCACATTTCACCACCCCAGTACCCTAATATATTATTTATACAGCTAATTCAAAAAAGGTGTCTTTCTGAGTTGTTGCATTGTGCATTGTTGCATACCCAGACCCCAATGCACTATGGATGTAACAAACTTTTAAATCAATGCCTGCTGTGTGTGCAAAGACCGCAAAACATTGTGGTTCACATTGCTTCCATAGCTAGTACGCGAATGTCACTGCCTTATAGTAGACATCTACAATGCTATTTAAAAATTTGTTAAATCCATGGTGCAGTGCGATCTGGGTATGCAACAATACACAGTGCACAATTCAGAAGACAACCTTGTTGTAGGTGAATATTGTATACACTTTGTTTATATGCTGCAAAACAGATTCGGAAGCTCTATTTTTGTAAACGTTATATGGCAAGTAGGAATTCAGGGGTTCCCAATTCTCTGTTTGCATCTTGGATTCGTCACAAATAAATTGTTATCATTTGAAACTGTTTACTATAAACTATAAACATTGAAGTACTTTTCTTATACAACGTCTAACTATTTAATCCTATTATACTTTTAATTGGAAATTTGTCTTCTACACATCGTTTTCTCTCATCTACCTGACAATGTGAATTAAAAATCAAGCAATTCATTCTGTAGGACTTGCTATTTACATCAAGGAGATTAGATAATCATTTGAAAGCTTACCGTTTTCCAAGGACAAAACAAAGTCCTCATTTCGTCTAAGCTCTCTCATGAATTCCTCATTTTGAAGAAACCTAGCCATTTTTTCATCCTCTAGAAACTGTTGTAGTTCTTTCACAGCTGTAGTACTATTCTTGTTCCCGCTGGACACAGTTTGTGTTGGAGATGGTTGGGAATCTGAACGAACTGGTGACAACCGTAGAAAATTATAAGGCAGGGCGCCAAGTAATGGCGGATTCCAAGCGCAATAAGGACGAGCGGGTAAAGGTCTGGGTGGTGGTGAAACTGCCATATTCGTTGTGGCTTGTTCTGTAGAAACAACATCCGAATATGACGGCGGGGGCTCGTGTGGATGCGAGTCTGTGTAGGCCGGCAAACGAGGTGTCGAATTCGAATCAACGTTGTCAATTTCTCCAGCTCCCATGTCCAGTAGCTGGTCGATAGTCGCATCTACCAATCCGTTGTTTGCTCGCAGCACGGCCTCGATAACATCCCGATCCATCGAAGGAAACATGTTTTTGAAGTTTTTCATGGCCTCGTTAAACTCCAGTTGTCTTGGAGCCTGCGAGTTGTTGGGAGACGGCGATGGTCTGTGTTGGCTCATCAGGGCAGAAGGAGGAATGGCGGCCATTTTGTCTTCGACAACACTATAAGACTCTTTACATCTAACAGCTGCAATCAGACCATTTCGCGTTGAAAAACCGCAGAAATACTGCCCCCTAAAATCATTCCATCATAAAATACGGAAAAGTTGTATTCCCGTTCACTGGAAGCTAACCATACCATAAGTTGGTATGATTGTGTTTCTCTTTCGTTTGGCAGCTCTGCATCCTCGTACCCAGGCCATTGCTGGACAGATTACGTCATGATTCATAAACAAAAAAAGTTGCCTTTGACTTTTAAAATTGCAGGGAACAACATTCATTTTGATGACTACGGTGTTTGGATTTTTTTAAATGACGCGCCAGCCGAAAAAGCCCGGGAAGTAAAATAATGCGCAAGATGCGACCTGTTTCTGTTAAGTTACAGTAAGCATTTTCATTTTAGCCTTTTGCCATTTCTTTCTAGTCTTTGCCCTGATTGATTGCAGATGTTATTATTTTAAAAAGCGCAGCACCAAATGGTTCGATTTGGTTTCGTGTCCCCAACCTTTCCCCTCCACCTCCCCCCCCCGGCCGCCGCCTTCCCTTGTAAATTATCTGGTCCTTTTTGTTAATTAATATAAAACAGTAATTTGGTGGCACTTTGTATTTGCATTTGGTGGCATATATGTAAAGAAAGAAATAATGCAACTCAAAGGAGTACAACACTAAAGTTTTGTTAAAATAACATTAATATGTACTAATTTTGTCATTTTGAGATTGCAGAATTGTTGCTCTCGATAACGTCCTTAATGATTAGAACAGTCATTTCATCAATCGAACAATCATTTAAAAAGAATATCAAGTAAAACCAGGAGTCCATCACTAGGTTAGGTTGTGAATCAACCGATTTGCGTGGATCAATTCAATCCCGCGGGATGAATTCTGTTCGCGCCACGTTCCCGATCCATAACTATATAAGAACCCTGGCCGTTCACAATACACTGGGTACCAGAGGCGACACTCGCTCAAACTGGAACACTCGTGTCAAAATAAACTGCGAGGCGTGGGGCCGAAAAAACGGCCAATATTTCACAGGGAGCCCGCATGCTATTTTTGAAGTTTTTTGAATAAAAAATAACTGCATGTCAACGTGCCTGTCGAATGTTGATTTTGAGAAGTCGTGTCTCGCTTCCAGCTTCTTTGGCATAGCGCTCATTGAAGCGACAACGGTCGAAAGTATGATCGAAGGTTTGATAAAGGTCAGAACTTGCCCGAATTTTAGCTACTTTACAACAATGGATGATGCCAGGAGTTGGTCAGAGCTACTTTCAGCGGTTATTTATCACTTTCGAACATCAATTCCTTGCCACATCGGCATGACGAGGCAGTACGATGTACATGTGAGACACAACTTCCCAAAATCAACACTCGACAGGCAAGTTGATATGCAGTTGTATTTTATTCAAAAACTTCAAAAATAGCATGCGGGCTCCCTGTGAAAGATTGGCCGTTTTAATACTAGATGACCTTAAGCTCCTAAGACGTACTAAACTTGTAGTATAAAGTCGAGAAAAATGCAGACGGCTTAGACGTCTGACAGCTGAGACTTCTAAAATTAAGGACATCAAAACGATGCCCTTATGTCGACCTTAGTTTGCCAGACGGCTAATAAGTATAAAGACGAGACGCCCAGAAAATGACGGCCTTGTCCGAGTGTGGACTAGTCACGAGTCAATATGGCGACCTGCAAACCAATTCCACTAGTGATATCTCACCAAAGGCCGTCAATAAGGCCATCTCGTCTTTATACTAGACGTCCTTAACAATTATACGTTAAGGTCATCTAGACGCCTTAGCCGTCTCTAGTATAAAAACGGCCATTGTTACTCGTGAAGCCGGTTTATCAGTAGCCGGCTCTTCGGTTGGATCAAAATCGAAAAGAATTGTTTTCGACAATCTTATGGCGTGTGAAGTCGAAAAGAGGGGACTCCCATCTTTCCAACTTCACACGCCAAAAGAGTTTCGAAAGCAATTCTTTTCGATTTTGATCCACCGGAGAGCCGACTAGCAGGCTACCTAGTATTAAAATTGGGTCAAACCACTTCCGACCTAGTTCCGGTCGTCGTGCACTTCTGTCTTTTTTTGACATACGTTAGCCAGCATAGTTTTTCCACCCTCGGCTAATTAGAACGCCAGAGCTACGCTGGATAAACATACGTTGTCAATTAAAACTCACTGTATAATTAATCCAATGTCAAATGAAGAAGAAGCTCCCGTGTATTGTTATTGCTATAAAATGATGGTATTATGATGATATTCTTATATGAATTTAAGAGAATTTATTCTTATCACACAAGCAAGCTAGAGCGTACTTCAAGCGTGACCGCCTCGCATGTCAACAGAGTGTGACAGTTACCTGCAGGGCACGGGCGGGCATGATCATTTGCATGATCTGGGCGTGACAGCCTACTGTGCATGTGACAAATATTTCGCTGAGCATGACCACCGGAGTTTACACCGGAGTTGTGGTTTTATTCCGTTGTTGCGATAGAGAAATGCAGGGCTGGTCTTTGGTAACTCCCGACTGTGTATACTACTTTCCCGGTGTAACAGCAATGTGCAGGTCAGTTTAATGTGTGTAAACTTATTTATTTAGATGTAGCTAACCCTTACCCGTCCATACCATGGTCTTGACTTGATCTGCAAATGGTTAAATTGTGGTTATGCGACAGTCAACCCTAAGTAGGCCAATGTCTTCACGCGCCAAAGCTAAACCGAAAACCCGAAAGAATTCCGAAAACAAATTGTTTCGTAGACAAATATAATAGCAAAAAAATATTTATAAACAACGCAAAATCGTCCGACCTCGAACTAGAATTGTTGATGAATATATTGTAGTTTCACATTGCACTTAGTCTTAGATACTCCGCATTTTGTTGACACTACGCATTTTACTATTTTTAAAATATTAATACTGTGAATGTGTGCGATCTTTATTTGGAGGCAGTGAGTCTGTAAGGCCGTGCAAGGGGTTCATCCGTTTTATTTTACTTCTATTTTCGGCGAAACACACAGCCGAATATAAAGAGTGATCATGAGTCAGCTGTTTTCACAGCAGGATTCAAAATGGCCGGCCATTTTGGGGACCTTGCATGCGATGTCTTTCTAAATGGCTTTTACAAAAATCAGAATTTGGCGCTGATGCGAAGATGTGCCATATTTGTTGTTTTAAGAAATTGTGCATGACATTTGCATGGCTGGGAGTAATAAATGTATTAAAACTGTTTGAAACTTGTAGATCAACATTGTCCTTAGATTAACTGTAACAGTGGTCATGGCATCTTTTCAGGTTTCGTAATTTTATTACTGTTTCGTTGTGATAGAACACCTAATTGCTGCTGGAGCGTAGGCGAAGCCAGCATTCATATTCTGCACAAAGTTTTGAGAACCAGGTTTGATAGTATTTAACTTTCACCAAATTATATGTATTTACGAAAGGGGTAATTCATATTTTTTAAGTCAATTGACTTTATAAAAATATAGATTTTGTCCGACGGTGTGCGAGCGCACAAATGATCGGACATTTGCTAGAGAAAATTTTATCTGTGCGACCGTGTGCGAGCGTGTTCGACCGTGTGCGACCGTGTCCGACCATGTGCGACCGTGTCCGATCGTGTTCGACCGTGTGCGACCATGCTCAGCTGCCAGAATGGCCCGCCGTGATTTACGACTATAGAAAACAAAATGTTTTTTTCCTGGTTATTTTTAAGACAATGCGATTAGCTTACAACAACACGGGAAACCTACGGCTAATTTTATCGTTTTCGAATCATTATAGGGGAAATTCAAATAGCCCATACTTGCTTAACATCACGACACATGTAACTGAACAAACGTTACGGATTGGTAGCTTGGGCCAACTGTTATCATTCCCGTGAGAACGCTAGCGCAACATCTGTGATCTATCAGTTGTGTAACTTGACAGCCGGTATCACCTAAACAAAAGATTGTTCGATCTTGACAAAAACTGTCAGCGAAGTATTTGGAACGGCAGAGGAAAATTATTTTCAGTGGTCGCATCCGCTTAACTCTAGCGCTGACAGATATAACTGGTAAACCGAGCAGTGTTCGAGCAAGTGCGGTCGGACAGATCAGAACGAGCAGTCCCTACTTCTGGAGCGGAAAATATATCGCCCAAAATATCAATCACAAATGGTAGACAGTACGAGTACTCCTTTTGTTCCTTTGAAAAGTATGAACGTTTGTGATTTTTCGCAACTTGGTTAATTAGCAATTTGCATTTTCCTGTTGCCAGTACAGTAGTGTTAGTATTGCCGTGTGCCCGAGCCAACGTGTAGTAGTTTGTAATTTATGAGAATGCTCTTACAAACACTAATTGAAACACCTGGGAACACCAAAGCATTCTTATGGCGACGAAGTATTCAAATTTCGCAGTAACACACAACAGCAAAACATAGATTCCAGTCAGTGCTGATGTGATCCTGTGAGAAAAGAACTGTCAAACTACAACCTCATTCTGTGGTGTGTTCGCGCAAGTTTTTGGGAGTCAGCACATTTTTATTCCAGCGAGCGAGTTTTTATTCCGGTCAAAGCACAAGTAATAACCATTGCATGTCCAAACCAGGCAAAGTAAACTTGCACGCTGGAAAGTATTAAAATGATAGTATGCCAAAGAGATAAAAAAAATCTTGCCGAAGATATACCAAAAAGGGATTTGCGTATAGGCGAGTTTCATGTGACGTAATGTTTATCAACAAACCTATTCAATTCTGAACACCTTTGAGGCCTCACACA
>JAOBRG010056339.1:9227-21634 GCA_027574985.1 Umimayanthus nakama | reverse complement strand
ATATACCTATTCTGATGAACCAATCAGAGCGCGCGAAAAGTGTTATCCACCTGTTTGGTTAATACTAATCTGATTTATTACATGTTTACAGCGCAACAAGTTATAGTTTTAAACCCGCAAAGCTTGATCGGTAAAAATTTAAACAAACGCCGCCCTCGATTAAACGCGGCACTCAAGTCATGAAAAATTAATTCAACAAACGCCGCAGCGTTTAGTAGAGGAAATACGATAAGTTACTATTGTAAATAACAGGGAATTATCCTCTTACACGAGTTATAGATTGAGGCAAATGCTGCGCAACATGGAAGGTTTTTTTAGCCTTCTTGTTCTAAAATCGGTATCGGTTTTGACTTATTGGTATGAAATGGGTATAGGTTTTGGTATTTGGTGATATTAAACTGGGTAAATATTTTGACATTAATTTAATCCGAAAATGGATTTTTATATATATTTTTGTCTTAAATTTTTTATCATTCTTAGACATAAAACAGTGATTATGTGCCTTATTGCGTACAGAAGACACCAAACTACCCCGATAATGTTAGTTGAAACTTGGTTGGGAAACCTGCATTGATTAGTTTGAAAACAATTTGAGTTTCCCAAAAAAGGCCAAGTCAAATAGGTTAGAAGTTTTCCCCAAGGCTAAATACGTAGTGAACCTTTTTGTGTGCGTAGACTTTGCATGTTTGAGTAAGTGATAATTCCAGAAAGTTTTTTTTTCGAATAAGGCGATTCTTTAGCTGCGGGTCAGACATATTTATTTGCCTCAAATGTGTTTCTTATCAAATGTAATATAAGTGTAAGTTAGAGTTAAATACAGAGTTTTTAAAACATATTTAGGCAAGGAAAGGCCAAGTTTAAAAAATAATCTGGTACTTTTTTCAGGCTTATGAGAATATTCTATTGATATACTATGTTAGATGGCAATGGTGAGACCAAGTTTGGTCGTATGTACTATTTTTAATTCGGGTTTTTCGTAACGAGTTGCTCTGTTTGCATCATTTTGTTTCTTAAAATATTCAGCGTTCAAAATTTCAATTTTAAGTTAAGTAGTTAAAATTCAAGTAAAAGCTCTAATTCAAAATACAATTTTAATTTATTTAACAAATACAAATACCTGGAGCTAATAAAAAAGAAAAAGTATATAATATAACTTAGGTCAGTGGTTAGTTAGTTCCACATAACTAGTTGATTCTGAATGTTTTTTGTAAAAGCTAAAACAGAAAGTAGAATTGTTACCATTTGCATACAGAATTGCAATGTTTTTAGAAAAGTAAATAAGTAAAACCTCAGGGCTCCCATTGATAGCAGATCAACCTTGTTGACCTGAAGGGACTACCCTGAGGTTTTTATTCATTCTATAAGTTTAAATAAAGGCATCTATCTATCTATCTAAATAGCAATTCTAGAGATAAAGACTGATCATGTTAACTGCCTTTTTCTCATCATTTCGCTGACACAGGCCACAATAACCAAAAGTTCACAACCAAAGACCAAGATAACGATGTGAATGCATCTGGTAACTGCGCCAATTCGTACAAAGGCGGCTGGTGGTATAGCAGCTGTCACTCATCCAACCTGAACGGCCTCTATCTTAAAGGAAGCCACACCTCCTATGCCGATGGTGTCAACTGGTATGCGTGGAGACAACATCACTACTCGCTGAAGGTCACTGAAATGAAGATTCGTCCCGTATAATCTTAAAAATACTAAGTGAAATCGAGTTGAATAGCAAAATAGAAGAAAAAATGTAAAGTAGTGTAGCCAAATAAAAAAATGTTCGAAATAAACTCCTTCAATTCTTAGGTATAAGAAGTTGAAGAGCAAATAAAAGTTTAAAAAGTAACCATCTTGACGTGGGTTAGTTAGAATATACCAGCCCAAACGTTAATAGCCAACTGGTTTAGCGAATGTTTTTCAAGCAATCTAAGATACGCACATTCAGGATATGACAGTCGCATAAATAAATCTGGTGAATTCAGAAGTGCATCAAATTGCCTTTTGACTTTCTGAATGCAAACAGATCTAATAGAACAAGCGAATATATTCCTGGTTTCTTTTTTCTAATCTTCCCCTCATTCCAAAATTGTTATCAATATCAGATAATTTTGAGGTCGTTTTGACATCATGAGGTCGATAATGGAGAATGAAACCAGTTTTCATTCTTTAGTAGCATTAAGCTTCACGAAAGGTTTTTAATTTTTACTGAAAGATTACTGCTGCTTTTAGATAACTAGCCTACCAACCCTTGAACTTTCTCCACCGGACATTGTGTTTCCATAGCAACTTGAGAGGGTCGTTATTGTATTCTCAGTGTAAATCGATGAGTTCAGCTTCTAATATCCGAATGAAACAGTTTCTCAAGCGAGTATCAACATGAAACAACAGCAAACATGGCTTTAGTTTAAGTTAAGCTCTACCGTTTTTTCGTGCAACCGCTGAACTCATCGTTTCAACACTGAAAATAAATAATGAGTATTCACCAGTCTTAATAGTTGCAACAAAAGTTAGGCACACCTTCGTTTTATAAAAACATTTGCTTGCAAACATGAGCAAGACGGGAAAGTTTTGTTTTTATAAGCTTCAGTTAAATTCGCCTTTTATAAGAAGTTGAGTTATTTTGGTTTCAAAATCAACACTTAATAGTTGCTAAAACTGTGACGTCTAATGCACGCTTTAGCCGAGCATGATGTCTGCTGAATCTCTTGCGGAAAGTAGCCGCTCGTTTTAGACTTGCGGTGTTTCTGTAGCCGAGTTTTTTTGAGAAATTTGCATTTGATAACAAATATTCAAAACTCCAGCAATTACAGAAACTCGTCAGAACTAAAACCCGTTTTTTACTCGATTATTGTTCGAAGGCATCTTAAATTTGTTCTATTCAAACAATGAATACTAACTTTGCAGAGTCTTACCTTCATCAAATTTTTTTATCGTATCATGTTTGGATTTCGCAATTTTTGTAGAAAAAAGAACTAAGACTTTTGATGGTCAATATCAGATTTTAAATTTAGATTAGGTTTTTCATATTCGGTTTTAAGCAAAAAGTCAAAACTTTAAACCCGTTTTTTAGTTCGGAAAAAGATAATTGACGTACACTTGAAATGTCAAAAATTATAAAAAAAAAACATACAGTGCAGATAAGGAGTTATTGTCCAAATCAACAATAGTCAAACAAAACTTCAGTTGTGAGAACAAAGTATTAATTAAAGATTTACTTTAAACTCGAAAAAACAAATCAGTATTTTTTGACTTTAGATCAGTTATTTTTACCTAAAACTCCTGCACATACAAAGGTCGACTTCGATACACGTAATTCTCGAAAGCTATCAAAATAATCAAGTCCGAACAAAAAATTGCTGTCTTACAGCACTAGCCTCCTCCGCAGGCAACTCAGTAGAATTATTGCGGCAAAACCCGGAGAGAGGGACTGAGGACGAGAAAGCAAAAAAGGAGGGGCCTTCGGCCCGTTGATTTTACAGATTCGCTGTTCGTCAAATTTAAGACGGTAGAGTTGCCTGCGGAAGATGCTATTACAGCAAATGTACATGGACAACTTGCAGTGACTATGAATTGTTTGGAAATTTTTTACTTAAGTTCTGGGTTCACGTATGCTCCTTACTTATAAACTAGAAAATCCTTTTTGAAATCTTGTTCCATAACACAACTCAAAAAACAGAAACAAAGAAAAGATTCAAGTCTTTACAAAAGAGGATATTCGTTTAACTGATCATGAAAACGTGACAACACAAAACCTGCGTCAGACCGAGGATGCTCTACGCTGCGAGCAGACTGATCTCTAATGTCTTCGTGGGAACATGAGAGATCTCTTCTCGCAAGGAAAGGACGCTCTTTTCAGTTTCATTTGTGTTGGCTAACGTTTTCCTTTAAATGTGTTCAAAATATTCTCTCAGTTATACCCATAATTAAATTTGAAATTGTGTCAAATAACTTTGCTAGAAGTGCATCATTATAAGTTTTAAAATGTGTCTGTTAAACTTTTTCATTGCTAAGTGGTTTTGCAATGATTGCACAATTAGCATACACAAGCTCTTTTCGATTGTGGTATACAACATTTACTGTAGTCGGCGAAGCTGCAAGCTAGCTATTTAAAAACAACCTGTATACTGATTTTGATCCTTGGGTATTTTCGAAAGTGGAGACTTTTTTTCTCCGAATACTGCTACCGTCCACACGTAACCGGCGTTTTAAGCCACCGAAGGGTAAGGACTTTTGAAAACTGGGGTTCTGCGTATTTATGTGGACGGGCAAAACCGAGGTTTTCAAATACGATGACGTCATGCCTAGGTGCAAGGCTCCTCTGTCGCACATACGATTAGAAAACGCAACGTGTGGACGCAGGTTTTTTAAAATGCAGAGAAAAAAGTCTCCGTTTTGAAAACACCCGGCTAAGTGTGGATGATTAAATACGATTTCAAAACGCTACGTGTGAACGCAGATTTTAAAAATGCGTCTCCGATTTTAAAAATGCCCGGCTTAAGGCCTAAATTTCCCTTGCTCCTCCACAAGAAATATGTGAACTTTCTTCCTGTTATTCGAGGTGTAAAAAACGTACAATTTTATGCATTTATAAACGTGCATATACCCTATTTTCCAATGACGCCTTTTGTTTTGAGCTTCTGCAGTGGTCGTTGCCGTGTTTATTTTTATCGCAGCCATTTTGGATTTGCGCGTGTTTTCTAGCCTTCAGTAAATATCAAATATATCATTTTCCTCCTGCAGTGATCCTTTTACATTTTTGATACGTTTTTGAGTATTCATGGAACTAACTGACAAGAACAGAAATTCTGTTACAATTAGTTCAAGGTCACGATGTTTCTCAAGCTAGACTGACCAGACTTTTTGTGTCACAACGATGCATGCAGAGTTTATTCTGGAACAAGGACCCACAGTCTTGCCGGGAAATCCACCATTTACCACTTAACATGAGACCGGGACGAAAGTCGCGAATGATTACATAAGATCGGCATGAAATGTGTAGGCAACTAAAAGTCTTTCATATACAAATTACGTTTAGCATGTTGCACATTGGCCGCTGACCATTTCGCTACGAGCCAAACCATCATGGACGTTCGTCAACTTCAGGAGATGTGTTTCGTAATGATAGCTTCGGCAACGGCATGAATTATACTTTTAAATGCTGCATTTCAGCAAAGTTTCTTAACTTTTGATTTTTTCTCTCATATCCAAGTTTTATTTTCTTCTCGTCTTCTGTAACTTTTTGCTTTATACGATCTGATTCTTCTTTGCTCATGTTCTCAACTGTCCAAAATCAATTTTTTTCGTATTCTTCCGCCATCATTTCACGGACTTCGCAATAAAGCTTTACGAGATTACCTTCGAAATCTACACCTCTTCCTTACATATTAACTTTCACTGTTTCGCGGTCTCATGTCAGGTATTCACCCTCAACACTCGCATCGTGCAGTTGTTTTGTGTCTAATAAAAGACGTTCAATAATTGGACTATTAAAAAACAGATAAACGTTTGGCATACTTTTTGGTTATGTAATTGGGGATAGCATAGATGTATTTTTTAAATTTGACATTCAAATATAATGGCTGCTTTTAAACTTCGCAGGTGCGTGAACATTTCTATTCTTATTTAAACACGCTTTTGAAAATTCTTCATTGACAACAAGCTATCCAACATTCCATGAGTTGTTTTTGCTTCTCAATCAATTAGTAGTTCGCTGTCCTGACCGATTTTTAACGCAATTCAACCTTGCGAAAAAACGAGTTTAAACTCGAAGGTTAACCGATGTTTTGAACAAACCAAGCTCTAAAACCCAAAAACTTGCGTTTTTAAAAGCCAGAGATATTCTAACCGTTTCTAAAAATCAAGACATTGATTCTTATTTCGACAAAAAAGCAATCTAACGAGGTTGACATTTATCGATCACTCACTAAATAAATTAGTTCGGTGTAAATGAAACAGCAGAAGGAAGTGGAACTTTGAAAGTTTCTGTGAGATATCATTTTACGTGGTAGAGTATAATAGGAATAGACAATGAAACAACTTATGACGTACCGTAGAAATAATTTTGAATTTCGATCGTACAGCGCTAGCGTACTTAAAAAAACATACGAAAAAGTACATCTGAAATACAACTGAAACAACGCCATAGCTTTTTTATCTGATCAATAAAAATCATTTGTCTTGATTTTCGACACTCTGGTCATAAACAATTTATTAGCTGCATTACAACGGCAAGTCAGACTTTAGTTTTGATTTCAATCGCCTTTTAAATAATTTATAACAAATTTAATAGCTCCTGTGATCATCAAAAAATTGCCTTAGGTAAGAACTTTGTTTTAACAATACCTCGGAGCCATAATCGGGATCAGATGATCTTGCTCGAAAACTCTGGCAGGCAAATTGGCCTTTGATGCCAAAAGGTTGCAGTACTTGATAAAACAAGTCATTACGCCATTAGGTGGAAATGATGGAAATGAGGCTTTTAATTTGAAAGTATATTATAAGCTAGCCATCCAAACAGGAAATAGACTTCGTTGCTTTAGGAAAATTATATTGTTATAGAGTAAAAAGTCAAAACGTATTGGTTTCAAGTCAAGCTTGTGTCTAAAACCTCTTCTAGGTGCAGAGGATTAATTGACAAATTAGCTGACAACGCGATTTGCTTATATTAGGATTTTCCGTTGAAACAAGAGTCAAGTTTAGAATAGACTAGAACGCTCTCTCTCTCTCTCTCTCTCTCTCTCTCTCTCTCTCTCTCATATACATATATATATATTCAGGGTTTATGACTTCTTGGATTTAAGAGTGCTCAATGGTTTGTGGAACCAGAGCCTGCTAGGAAGGTTTAAGATCGGTTCTTACAATCTTTTACTTAAAGATTCCGAAACTGTTCCATCTTTCTGATGAAGGAACTCTTCTCTTCTTCGCTACAACTAAGTAATGATATATACAAGACATAATTAGCATAATATAAGAAACGTGACAGCTGCGCTTGATGTTAGCGGAGAGATAATTCTAGTGATTGTCAGAAGCATGTCGCCGGTTTTTCTAGCTTCGTCACGTGATTATGTGCCGCCCCTCGTTACCGATGGCACCTTGTAACTACGCACGCAGAGAAGAATATATTATTCACAGTTTTCAGATCAAGCTCTTTACAATCGAACTGCAGGCAACAGAGCAGCTATGAAGGACGTAAAAGAGATGAGAATTTACACTTCTTCATTATGCGCAAGCAGCGCGGTAGAAACTTTGAAATGTTTAGGCAAAGCCGTGAAGAATGGATTTTGTCTGTCCAAGCCAGAGAAGAAGGTCTCTTGGGCAGAACCGCTCACTGTCGTGAGACATTTTGCAGTACAAGCAGCCTCAATAGATGTCATGCCAAGATCTACAGAAGAGGCAAACAGGTCGCGGCAAATAGATCTTTCTGAAAATATGGAAGGAAAATTGATGTACTTTGAGAGTGATAGTTTTGAGCAGCGCACGAAATGTGAAGCTGGAAACATCTCTGAAATTCCAAGAATTGAGACCATCACTGGAACACATGGTCGTATGTCATTACACTCAACTGGTAGCTCCGTTAATGAATTGAGCAAGTTGTTTGCGATTTGTAAAGAAACACACTGGTCAAATTTGGATGATTTCGAAGAAGAATGGGTTTAAAAACAGACAAAACAATAGGACTGGATTCCAAGCTACTATAAGAACATTTCAGATACTCTACTCTTTGACGTCACCAGCAGCTTAAGATTGGTCACTATTGAGAAGGCCTTCGGGGACAATCTTATGACGCCCGGAATATTCTTATCTGAACTGGATTTAGAAAGCACTAAACGCATTCTTTATAAGAACAGTTTTATAAGAGCAACGAGATAAAATTTGGCCAAAATAAGAACAACATAAGAACAATCCAGGCTGGTATTCGGATTCATAGATACAAAATTTACTTTATAATAAAATTATAATATTTTCCTCAAAGTCGGATGTATCGAGCGTTAAAATTCCTCAAAGTGTAGAGAATTTCCACTGCAATTTGTTTGGCTTGACGACCATAAGTTCGATATATTAATCGGATTGTTTTCAGAGTTGTTCATTACTGTTGTTGTTCATATTATCAGTATTTTTTAAAAATTAGAACAGCTTAAGAACAAGTTCATCAAACAATAAAAACTCTAACTTGAACTGGATATAGAAAACAGCAAACGAAGCTATGTCGTACAATGCTGAATAGCTTGGACAAAGAGACTAAATGTCATCGCTGTCTGGACCCTGGTAGCAAACAATATCTTGTTTTTCCTTAAAAGTGAATCCAACCCTACTATTACCAGAACGAAGGTTCCTAAAATGGCGCACCTTTTTTTTTTATCTTATTTGACTGTGTTCGGTGCTGCTTAACTTTATGAATTGAAAATTTCAAAATATTTTAAGTATGTTTTTTCTTTTCCCAAAAAATCTCAGGTTCGGTTTGTTGAATTTTAGAATGAAAGGATTGCGTTACCATAAAAGCGACTGAGAAACTAGCAAGTTTTGATATCAGGCATCACGCCAATGAAACCTGCTGACGCTGAGACAACCAGGATACGTGACTATTTAAGAACTCAATGTGGCAATTATTTTGTTCTATTCAATACTAACATAAAACTACACAAATCGACAAACAAAATAAATTTGGGTTTGGATACGAATTGAACAGTATACTGATTCGTGTTGCCATCATATAAAAGATTAGGTTAGGATGTTTTCACGAGTCTAAACGGATAGTTGTCAATACTTTGAAAAGTTGTACTTCCCCATCGTAACTACGTGTGTTTATTAAACCACTTTGTAAATAATTGATTTAATTGACGATTTTTAACAGCCCTTTTAATTGTGATTCCGTTGACCTGTTTTTTTTTAAAATACCAATCAGTTGACAACTTCAAGATAGGTTCTCACAGACTTCTTTTTTAACAGCCTAAAAGAAATTTTGGAGAGAACGGAGGATTTCTCAAGACTATAATTGCACTTTTGCAGCTAGTAATGACTTTCTGGAAGAAGAAACGCGCGAACATCATGAATACATTATGAGCATCGCTTGCAATCGCATATATGAAAGAATGGTGAAAAGGCAAAACGATTCTTAAAAGGACTGAGTTTTTCATAATCGCGAAAAGAAAAGTGAAAAAGGGATTGTCTAACAACAAGCATGAACATGAATTACTTTTGCAATGCAGATTTGAGAACATAAACCGTATCAAGCAATGCCAATGGACAATAAAATGGTTGCGTAAGGCTAATGTTGAAGGAAAAAATTAGACTCAGTCGGTAGACCAAATGAAAGTACACGGGATCTTTTATTGTCCCTTCACTTTAGTGACTAGCGACTACCCATAATAACAGTTTACATCTTCAGTACGTTCTCTCTCTGAATCGTTATATCTCTGAAACGTTATATCTCTGAACCGTTGTATTTCTGAATCGTTATAATTCTGAATCGTTTTTCTTCTGAATCGTTTTTGTCTCGCAGAACACGAGCTTTTATAGTGCTAAGGAGCTTTTAAAATATCTATATTTCTATTGCATAATGAAAAGTGGTAACAAGACACGCTTAGACCAAAAGAGTGCATTGTCCTAACGTGAAAACCTTATTTTTTGGCAATTTCTTGGCTCTTTGGAAGTCTTAGCAAAAATATTTAAATCAGATCAAATCAACCACATTAAAAACATTTTCAGCTATTTACAAAACTGGTTAGAATCTTGGAACAGAAACCTGCGTTCTATTTTCATGTGAAGAACGTAAGGAATTAAAAAGCAATGTGACTAGTTGAACTCTATATAAAAAAAGAATCTAGACGACAAAAGGTAACTTAGCATTTGTCAGTAAAAAACTAAGATGATGGTTTTTCTTATCTTAACTAAGGAAGATTAAGATTATTTGTCAAAGTATGCCGTAATGCTTGTTCCGCGCCTGTACTTTCAATAACCGAGTTTCCACAAGTGAAGCTGGATAAGCCAGAAGGGAAGGCAGATTTTGGCAAACAGTAGTAGATCCGCACAAAAGACTTAAGACATGAAAAAAGACGATGCAATTTCTGTTTGACACTACTGCTGTAACCTATTGTCATTGGTATAGGATTAGTGTTAGGGGGGTAGGGGTATAAGGATTAGTATTTGATAGGATTAGTATTAGGGGGTGGGTGGGACATTTGACTGTCATAGTAGGAACGGGGGAACGGGAATTTGCAAACAAGTATTGCCCGCAGTGCCGGCGTTGGACAAATTTTTTCAGGTGCCAGGGGTTTGCCGGGGGTTTCTCCGGGGTTTGTCCGGGGGGCGATGCTTGCGGGCTGCGGCTTTAATTGACTTGCACATAACCGCATACGTCTTATTTTAAGATGGCGGCTCACAGAGCCGGAATTTAAACTCAGAAAACATTGAAACTGAACTGATAGTTTCGGGCGTTAGCACTGCGCACGTAGTTAATGATAATCCTAAGACGTTGCTAAACGAGCTAATTACAGACAAGACTGATCTCTTTAAGAATAGCAGTGCACGTGTTATTGACAAAGCTATCAACTCCCAGCGTTGACACAAAGGAAATTTGGTGGGTCATGCTTGATCAGCTGCTGTACAAGTCATGATCATAAAAACGTTAAAGAAATATGAGAGTTTCTTATTTTTGTTTTGCTTTCCAAGCAAAGGAGGCACGAAGAGGATGAGGCTAGTTGCACATATTATTGCTGACACATGCACTGCACAGGCAAAGTTTTGGCATTTCCCTAAGTATTCTGTTTCTTTGTTGTTGTGAAATCTGTTAACTATCCACTTTCTCATTGGCTGGCATGAATTGCGCAAAAAATTCATCTCATGCTTGAGTTCGAAGCAGTTTACGAATTTAACATTTGGGAAAAAGCGTTGATGTTTCAACAATATACAGCCAAATTTATTATGTTAATAAAGCTTTTGGCAAATTCTGTGTGTATCGGAGCTTGTGTAATCACAATTATTTTTTATAAGAACGTCCAATTTTTGGGGTGAGGCTGAATGTTCTAAAAAATTTGGAGAATTTCAAATTTAAATGATGTTAAAACGTTCTTAAAATACTTTTTAGTACTGGATTTATATTTATTATACACGGTTTTTTACAAGAACAATTTTATAAGAACGGCGAGGCTCAAATTCAGCAAAAAAAATAAGAACAACGTTAGAAAAATCCAGGCTAGGATTAGGAGAAATAATTGCAAAGTTTGCTTTTCTTGATAAAATTCTATTATTTTTTCTCAAACTCGATTGTACCAAGCGTTGAAATACTGTACTTCCAATGTTGAAATCGATCGAAATTCCATTGCCAAATATTGAGCTAGAAAAACACAAGTTTTATTTTGAATATTTTAGGAGTTATTTCTTACTGTTGTTATTCTGATGAGTACTTTTAACCCTAGAAGGCATAAGGGGAAGGGGGGTAGTCAATCTAACCTCCCTCCCCCTCTCGATTGTTTTGGCTTAAAACTTTTGTTCCTGGGTCGATTTCCAAAAGCGTTGGCACAACTGTTTTTTGTTTTTGAACACTTTATTTGACCTTAATTAGGTGACGTCACGATTGATGACGTCATCAGAATGAGTCACGTAACCTGCGTGTTGACTACAAAATTGCAATTTTTCGCTAAAAACGCGACTATTTTCGCCTAATTACTGACAACTTCACGTTATTTCTTACAATTTTGCTTCTTCCAAGTGCTAAATATCATTTGCTTACCATTTTTAGTGTTCAATTCGGAAATCTTAAAGTTTTAAATTCAAAGATGGCGGCCGCAGTGACGTCATTTATTTTGTTGTGGTTAAAAATACAGTGAAAGTTCTTTGTATACACCAAGTATCAAGTCAATCGGACGAAAGGTGTTAAAAGTGGGAGGGGGGTGATTGACCCCCTCCCCCCTTCCTTATGGCTTTGTGTAACGTTTTTTACTTTATACCTTTTAGGGTTAAACACAAAATGTTTAAACTTTTCCAGAATGTTTTGTTCCCGAACAACGTATTCGCCTACGTAGAAAAAACACAGTTTTTTTTCTTCAAATCTAGTTATCCAGTGTTTCCTTCCGAGTAACGCTTGTTCTCTTCCCAGAGCAAGAACAAACTGTGAAAATTTTACTATAACATTTTAAGTATCCAAAATATGTAATTCGCTTGAACAAAACTTAAAATTGGTGCTCAATGGTGCTTTCACAGGCGCCGGCTGATTAAAATAAAATTTTATTTTAAAATATTAGATTAGTAAAACCGCTTCAATTTCGATTCATTTATTGTCGTCTATAGCTTTATGATTACAATAACTGTATAGCTATATGAGTACAATAACTGTATAGCTTTATGATTACAATAACTGTATAGCTATATGAGTACAATAACTGTATAGCTTTATGATTACAATAACTGTA
>JAOBRG010056228.1:0-21637 GCA_027574985.1 Umimayanthus nakama | reverse complement strand
AAAATTTTTCCAGAAACTTGTTCTCCAATAAATTTTAGTAAAAGTGACCAAATTTGGTTGGTATTACTTTAATATTAAGGAAGTTCTCGAAAGTTGAAATCGGCGCGGGAACTTTCCGCTCCCCCCCCCAGGTGGAATAGGGTTAATATTAAGGTAATACCAACCAAATTTGGCCACTTTTACTAAAATTTATTTGAGAACAAAATTGTAGAAAATTTTGCGCCAAGGATATCACCGTTTTCGACGCCATGTTTAATCAATTTTTGACGTTTTTAGTCTTTTTCTACATTAACTCACAAAATCTTTAAAACAAGTGCTAACTGTTAGTCTCAAAATGAATTAATCAATATTCCCTGTAACGTAATTTGTGTAATACGTGATCTGTGACGTCATAGGTATTGCGAAATGCCATTTTTTGAAATCCAAGATGGCGGTCACGTATTTTGCACTTTGTCAAAATTGAAAGCTTTTCTTAATCAATTTGCATTTGAAAACGTTAGAAACATTTCTAAAACAGTTTTAGTGACACTATTCCAGCTGATCTGAGCCCTCGAAATTAACCAATAAGGGGGAGGACATCTACAAAACCGTATATCATGTCGTTCCAGGCCCCATCTGATTTAGTGATTTACTCTTGAGCGCTTAAAAAACCAAGTCTTCCTTCCAGAAGTTCCTTAAATTAGACACTTAGTCCAAAGTTAAGAGCAGGCTTAATGATACACAGTTTTGCAGATAACGTCACAGGGTCAGAAAAGCTGGTTAGCGTTAAAAACTTGGAATTTGAAATTGTTTAAGTTCTAGTTTAAGCGCTAGTGTGAGGTTTAAAGATTGAAGTTTCGCTGTAAGAACTCTCTTTGTAATACTAAATGTCTTTAAAACACTGATTTTTATATTAAAAAGGAAGTTTTCTTTACACTTGTACCGTTTATTTTTCAATTTTGTAAGTCAGAAACGTTTCTAAACATTTCTATTTTGATTAGGAAAATTTTTTTAAAAATTGAAATTTTGACAGTAATTACGTCATTGTGACTTATTGATGATGTTATAAGCCCTTTAAATTACAGCAAAATAATTAATTTTTGATTTTTTACTACCCCAACAAATTTCATTTCATTATCATTATTAGTTTTGGAGTTATGGGACGCGGGCACTGTCCGCCCTTCCAAAGCCGAGCCACCCTCAAAAAGCCAAGGCTGAATAGGGTTAAACTTGCTGTACTATGTACACTGTAAGATCTTTTTACTTTCAGTTCGTTTAATAAGTGGTACCGATGTCCCAGGAAGCGGACGCGTGGAGGTATTTTACAATGGAGTCTGGGGCACAGTGTGTGACGATTCTTGGGACATCAAAGACGCTCAAGTTGTGTGCCGAATGTTGGGGTATAATCAAGCCCTTCGACCCAGCTGCTGCGGCAATCACGGTCAGGGGACAGGGAGGATATGGCTTGATGACGTAGGTTGTACTGGAAGAGAGGAAAATTTGTTTAACTGCTCGCACAATGGTTGGGCTAACGAAAACTGTGGTCATTCTGAAGATGCAGGTGTTGTTTGTTCCAATTCCACAGGTAGCTATTAAGTATTTTAAAAACTTTTTTGTAAACCTACATGCCAAGAACAAGTGAAGAAGACTTGCAGCCTCACGTTTACAAAATGTGCAATCAAATTGTTTGCTTTTTTTCTTTTTACACTGAAATTCTTCTGTCAATGAGTTTGTACGGAAAACGTAGTAGCTTTGTCTCAATTTAAATGTCAAAAGCAAGATGATAAACTACCTTCCAGTTGATGATATTCGAATTTTGTTTTAGAGTCGTAAAACGATTTCTGTCTCGCCTGAAGTTGGTGGCATTTGTTTCTATTCAGCTTATCTAGAGTATGCAAATTAACTCTGCTGGCTGTTATTGCAGTGTTTGTTTGTCAAAAACGTCTTTGTTC
This sequence comes from Umimayanthus nakama, assembly GCA_027574985.1. Lineage (NCBI taxonomy): Eukaryota > Metazoa > Cnidaria > Anthozoa > Zoantharia > Parazoanthidae > Umimayanthus > Umimayanthus nakama. Next base: position 19,706 of record JAOBRG010056228.1, on the reverse strand, counting down.
TGTAGTGATTGATTGTCGGCCTTACAGTTTCACCTTGCAGTTTTTGAAGTAAGTTTTCACTACTGAAACTTGACATGTATAAGCATAAAACCACTCTATTCAAGTGTTTCTGGTCTTTTTTTCCAAAACCCCTGTAACTTGAAACCCCGACAAGTCGAGATAATGTCCATTTCTCTTGGCAATTTGAGTTACCGGGATTCAACTGTATCACAATTAGCTTAGAACCAAAGCTGCTGAATTACCTTCGAATTTATTTAGTTAACGCCATTGGTAGTAAATAAGCAGAACTGTCGTTGTTGTTGTGACTTAAGTCAACCTCCCTAACTACTTAAACACTTACAATGACAGCAACGAACACCAATGGTATTTGACCAGATGTTAATTAGCGAATAGATTTAATACTTTGATAATTCTTGATGCTTCTTTTGGTGAGCGTTCCAAATACTTGAGCACTAAGTTGTTTAAGACAATGCCTTTTTCTAAACAGTTAGACTAGCCAATGGAAAGTCAAGGGCTGCAGGCCGCGTAGAGTTGCTTTACAATGGAGCCTGGGGTACAGTGTGTAGCAATAACTGGGACCTGAACGATGCTCACGTGGTGTGTCGTATGATGGGATACATTGGAGCGGTTGAGTCCAGCTGCTGTGCCAAATATGGTCAGGGGAGTGGACAAATCCTATTGGATAATGTGCAGTGTCAGGGTAATGAGGCCAGCTTGCTCAGTTGTTCACACGGTGGCCTGGGGATCAGCAGCTGTGGACATAGTCAAGACGCTGGTATCGCGTGTTCAGGTTCTTTTGCCTTTTTGTTGGAGCTTTAGAACATTATAATGTCAAAAGATGTCAGAACAAAATGACCTATTGCTACTAACATTGTATTTTTATTGTTATTGTTGTTATTATTATTATAACTATTATTATTACTATTGCTGTTTGTATTATCATTATGGCTTTGTGCTTCCATCTCAACTAAATTATATTAAAGTGTATATATCACTTGTTGTTTTTTTTAAATTTAGAATCTACTCATCGTTCTGATATATACAGAGCAAAAAAAAATTGATTTGGATTTTTCTTCGTGGCGCAATTAGCGTTCAAACAGGTGAAACTTTACTTCCGGTTTCAAAATGACCGCGCAAAAGGAAGAATGGGTCCAAGTTGGGTTGTGACGTCACAACCAGAGTTCATACTTCGAGTCTGCAATCGCTGGAGGAAGATGTGACATTCTTCACATCTGTTGTTTATAATACGAAAAGTCAGAAAACACAAAACAAGATATTTCTCCAGCAATTGAAGACTTAAAGTATGAATTCTGGTTGTGACGTCACATTATCCAACCTCGGCCCAGTCTTCCTTTTGCGCGGTCATTTTGAATCCGGAAGTAAAATTTCGCCTGTTTGAACGCTAATTACGCCACTAAGAAAAATCCACATCAAAAAATTTTTTTGTCATATTTATCAGAACGTTAAGTAAATTTCAAATATGAGAAAAACCCACAAGTGATATATATACTTTAACGGATAGTATTGTGGGCAAAATATCTGTGAGTCCATATATATATATATATTTGCAAATCAGACCAAAATAAAAGGATTTGTTCTTGCCAATAACAAATTTTTCTTAATGGTAATGTTTAGCTACAAACGCGTAGGTTATCAATATAACTATTTTTTACAAATATAAACGTTTCCTTTTCTTTCAAATAACAGAAGCATGTAAAGCAAAACGTTTAAATAAAATGGACAAAGTCTTTATAGAACTTATTTAATTCAGTTTTTTGACTACACACAGTCTCAGTTCGTCTAAAGGGTGGAAGCTCATCTGCCGAAGGCGAGGTAGAAGTGTACCATGACAACACGTGGAAAACTGCTTGCTACAGTTTTTCTAACTACTGGAACCGGGAGAGAAACGGCAAAGTTATTTGTCGTACGTTAGGTTTTACACACTCTCTGGGAGCTGCCCGCCTCGCAACGTTCCACCAAGGAAATGCGTCACGGAGTTGGTTTGAAAGCATTAAGTGTACTGGAAACGAGAGAAATCTTGCGAGTTGCAGCTGGACAAGTCTTAGCAGTGCAAAGTGTTACGTCATTTGGTTGTCTTGTTCAAATTCTTCAGGTAAAACAAACTTTCGCCGGTATCAAACCAATCGCTTACACGCTCTTTTTTATAAGTACCAGTAAATTTTGGTCAAGCCTCATTGTTCTTTATTTTATAGGAAATTTCAGTCTCAATTGTTCTAAAGTTTTCTTATTTTAAAAGTACTCATAAGAACAGCAATAGTAAGAAACAACTCCTAAACATTCCAAATATACTTAACTTGTGATCATTAAGCAGAATAAACAATGGAACTTCCATCGATCTCAACAATGAGAGTATTTTAACGTTCGATACAGTCGAGTTTGAAAGAAAAAAGGAATATTATTAAGGAAAGTAAAGTTTGCCTTTGTGATTCTAAAACCAAGACTGGATTGTTTTTACGCTGTTCTTAATTTTTGGCCAAATTTGAGCCTCGCCGTTGTTGTTATAAAAATGTAATTCTTATTAAAAAGCGTGTAATGGTCTTAAAAGTTGTGTTTGTTCTGTGAAACTAACTCTATTGGGGTACTAGATATGTAATAATATCATTTTGACAAAACCTTAGATACTTTTTAGCGATTTACTTAACCCTATTCCGCCTGGGCTTTTATGGAGTTCCTGGACCTGGCGGGGGGGGGGGGGGGCTTCAAAAGCCCTCCTCCATATATCCGAAAATATTGACGCTATTGTCATGAAACTTAGAGGTTAGGTAGAACTTTTTCACCTAATTAACTTGAATATAATACACGTTAATGTGACGTCATGACGACGTTAATGTGACGTCATGATGACGTCACAGTGACGTCATTTTCCCCCAAACAATTTTTGGAATTTTCTTCTTATATTTTTGTGCAGAAGGCCAACACAGCCAAAAAACCTAGATTAAAAGCACTTGATCAATACGTCAAACAATAAACTTTGATTTTAGCCCATTCAAATCATATTAATGCCTTGTAGTGAAGAGATTTATAGGTTTTAAAGAAATGTGAGCTGGAGAACGAGAACTGGTGGAGGTGGCAGTCAACGTTGTGTATATTTTTAAGCTTATTCAGTAGATAGGGTCTTAAATTAACCAAACAAACAAAAATTCGGAAATGAAAAAGTTCGGAAAGTCAAAAAAAAATGTTATGACGTTATTCGCCACATTTTACATTTTGCCTCTTTATTTGCATGACGTCATCGATGACGTCACAGATCGACAAAATCTGAGATTATTTTTTCTTAAAACAACAGTGTTCAAGGTTACCAAAATATTTGATCCCAAGCATTATAATCCAATTTAGTGCAAAAAAAAAACACAAGAACCCCAAATTTCAGCTTAACAAGCCATTCAAAATGCTGTTGCAATGGCAACATCAGACGCCATAACTAAAATTCTATCACATCACAGAATTGCCAGATAAACTTGAGGAAAAGGTCCTATGATATAGAGGGATTATCTTTAATTGTCTGAAATTGCAAACGTAGCATTCAAAGTCCACCCCCCCCCCCCCAGGTTGAATAGGGTTAACACAAATAGAGAAGCAGTGGCTTGGCGGGGGACTTTCTTCCTCCCCTGCCTCAAACCCATAATTTGGTGACTTTTTTTAAAGAAATGCACAGAGATACGGTAGACGCTTTAGACCAATTTGGACATCACAACTGGGGAACAACTTGTTTTAAAAGTATCTATTAACACGTTATGAGACATACACAATACAAAACAATAGCAGTATTGGCATGATGTCCAGTTGTTTGTTTCCCGTCCTAGCGTTTTGCCCTTCATCTTTTCTTACCTTGAATTGTTGTTTTCTAGTGAGAGTAGTGGGTGGAAAATCGTCCTTGGAAGGCCGCGTAGAAATCTACCGCAAAGGAACCTGGAGCTCAATATGTAATAAGCATTGGACAATAAACGAAGCTCAAGTTGTGTGTCGGATGCTGGGTTACCCGGATGCAATTCATGCGACTTTGGACACAAGATATGGAACGCAAAGTGGCAGCACGTGGCTGGATAACGTGACATGTACTGGGAGAGAAAGTAGTTTAATGGAGTGTCAACACAAAGGATGGGGAATACACAGTTGTAGTTATGGTGGAACGGCTGGCGTATTCTGTACAGGTACATTTTATTTTGAAAAAGGCAGTAAGTGAATTCCGAGGTGAAATGATTAATCAGTACACAGGTTTAAAAAATAAAAACTACTCATGATCAGTTTTGGCAACCTATCAGTATTTTTACCAAAGCGGCAAAACAAGAACAAGAACATTAACAAAAACAGCAATAGTTTTATTCACAGTCAGAAATTAAAGAAGAGAGTATATATAAATGAATAGGTTTACAAATCAATGAGTCCAAGCCACCTGTTAATAAAAACAAGGGCTGATAAAGACAGGTGGCCTTTAGATAAGCTAAGGTCAAGAGCACAAAATATAAACATTCTAATTGTTGTTGATATATTAGAGCAAAATACAAAACGAAGAGATCAATATAAAGATACAAAGAAGGAAATATCAGCAATGCAAAACAAAATTAGTGACGGTGAAAAAACAAGTCATAAACGTATATATAACAAAAGAAACTGCAAAGCAATAAAAGAAAGTAAAAAGGTTCATCCGTCAACTTTAGCATAAGAGCTTTAACGTTTCTTCTAGCAGCGTTTTTGTCAAAACAAAAACAAAGAAGTGTAATTTGCTACCTGTTATAACACGTGACATAGCATACTATACTGAGTTCACACAGCTTTCATTATTGATTAATAGGGCTTCTCATGTCCCCCCAACCCCCCTCTTCCCCACGTGCTTCTTCAAAAAAAATATAAAAAAACAAAAAACATACTTGGCTCTAGTACAGGTGGATACCAGCTGCAAGTAACAGTCTGTACAAACTGTCACACAGCTAAACAATTGTCTATAGTCAATTTTGTAGCACCAATCATCCGACAGCTAAAGAGTAATGACATAGGAACGCTGATGTCCCTAACCAAACGTTCCACACCACGACTGTAGTTACAATATTTCCTCATTTAGCCTTTAGCCTTGCAGTTTGTGTGTGTGTTTTTTTGTCGGCTTTCTTTCTTTGTTATTTTTTTAGCAAGTTTTCTTTTTCTCAGATATACTCAAGCTATCATGCAAAGAGATATTCTATTAACCTTATATCTTCCATTAAATTACGATTGGCCTGGCTGTTTAGTTAGATTGGCTTCTGTTATTTCCAAATGGCTTCTGCACATCCATGATGTTTATCCAAGCCTGACATTTCTTTTCTTCCAAATGTACTACGAGCACTGCCAAAATAATGTTTGTTTGTTTTTACATGTTTTTTTTTTCATAATTATCTCAGTGTTGATATATTGCATATTATCTACTTCGCTTGTTTTATTACTTTTGCGTAGGGATAGAGTCAGGGTAAAAGCTGGTTTAACTACTACCTCAGCCCAAAACCTGCCACTCTTAGCCGCTATCTTGAAGTTTTACAAACAGAAAACGCATTCAGCACTAACTATTAAAGAAAATAATCTTTTTCTTAAATTGCAAATGTGTTTATCAATAGTTACGCTTAAGTCCCTGTCAGGTTGATGGGCAACAGCTCCACAGCAGAAGGCCGCGTGGAATTGCACTACAATGGAGTCTGGGGCACAGTGTGCGACAGCGGCTGGGGTATGAGGGACGCTGATGTGGCCTGTCGTATGTTGGGATACAGTCGTGCTTTACAAGCTACTCGTGATGGCAGATTTGGACCATCAAGAAGAACCATTTGGCTAGATAATGTACGGTGTAGAGGAATTGAGAGAACCATATTAAGCTGCGAGCACATCAAATGGGGTCAAAGCAGTTCTTCTTGTAGTCTCTACAAAAATGCCGGTGTGGTTTGCAAAACATTTCCAGGTCGGTTGAAGTTGAACTTGTATCTTATGTATCCGGTTCTTGCTTGTCTTGCCTCGTTTTTTTCGTTTCGTCTCGTTTTGTTTTGTCGGTTCATATCTTAAAGTGTAAACGGTGAATGATTCATGCTTCCTACCACAAGTTATAGCTAAAGAAAAATATTAAACAGAAGTAGAAACCGACACGAGTGACTTCAAAATTGAACGCATAAAAAACGACGAAAATACAGCAAAGGTGTGTTTTCAGGTGAGAAACAATTTACTAGCGATAAAGACTATAATTAGTTCCACCAGAACGACCATCAAACACCACGACAGTTGACAGCTAACTGATATTAGCAAATACAAACTCGGTGACGTTGGTATTTCAAGCAATCTGATTGGTTCGCTATCTCTGTCGCATGTCGGTGAATATTCTGCCACTATATTCACCTCGATTCCAGAGAATAATTGTTAATTATTATATGGCTGAGTGATTTCGCGTGCTGTGATTGGTCAGTTCCAGGTCCTTAAGTAGCCGTACGGACCGCTAGCTCTCGATCACCTTTTCAAAACCAGAATAATCAACAAAGCCATATAATAAGCATCTTATTAGCCTCGTTTGCTCAGTCCGTACGGCAAGTTATGGATCCTCTTTTTTTCCTTCCTTGTTTTCATGGCCCTCGCGCTTCACGCTTGGGCCATAAAAGGAAGGAAAAAACTCGGTCCATAACTTGCCGTACGGACCTCGCATTCGGCTAATTTGAAGAGGTATTTATTATCCATACAGGTAAGACTGATGAAAACTAAAATTACTTGCTATACTCACTTCCTGTTCTTATATGATGTATATACATTTATTGGGACATAGGTGCAACTTATTTCGGTGATTACTAATTCATTGGTGGTAACATGGCGATAACCTACAGTGTTTGGTGAGAAATGTTGACACTGCGACTGATATCGGTGTTATAAGCTAACCCGTTCGGTATTACTGAGTGGTCCCAAAGTAACATCCTTAATTGTTTTCAGAGAAAAACGTCTGGAGTGCCTGGACGGCGTGGAGCTTGTGTTCAACTTCCTGTGACACAGGGCAACAAACTCGCAATCGCTTTTGTGATGGGTCAACTTCTACAGATGGCGGGGCTAAGTGTATTGGACAAGCAAGTCAATCAAAGAGTTGTACAGTTGGCTACGAACAGTGCAATTATGGGACAAAAGAAGGTGAACTATCTTCATACTTGCACTAAATCAGCTGCGAATAGAACAAATGAACGCTTTGGTGGTAAATTATGGTGTTTTTTGTGTATCTACCCACGGACTGTTTTCGGTAACATTATCCTTTATGCCGCATTGTTTTGTCTGGTCTGGTCCGGTCTTTTTTTGTTCTAAAATTCAACAGTAACTGGTGATCGAATGAATTGTAGTTCAGCTAATTATGTTACATGAAACGATTGACTTTCTTACCAAACGGAGGAAATGTGTTTTTAGGTGAGAAACCTGACAAGTTTACCGATTTGCTAAAGAGAAAGTTCCACGAGAACGAAGTAAAAACGTTAGTCACTAACGGCAATGCAGGTAAATTTGATGAAATGTGAACTTAAGCGACTTGATTTGGCTCAATATTTCTGGCAGCCAAGAAAATTACTTTACAGTCTATCTATTAGGCGAAGGTATTTTGTGCATTCTGATTGGTTATTGAGGGAGGTCCAGTTTCCCCCGTAATGTCCATGGACACTTCGTATTACTGTTAGTACAGTGACCTACCGTCTGCAAACTCGGTTGTGCGAAGAGAGGTGTTATCAGAAAAAAAATGAGTCTTTAAAGTAAGTATCAAGGTTCGGTCTTTACGCATTGACGCCGCTATCGCTCGGACAAAACATTAAGCTCAGTACGATGCTTCTTTACATACATGTACCTCGCTCTTGGCTAACAAGTAGTTTTATAAGACTCCATATACAGTGTTATGTCGACATATCAGTGCGTGTTGATGCGGTGAGTATTTTATTTGCAGTGTACCAAACATGGTGCTTCGGAAATAATATATAGCCTGCGGTGTTTGGTGTCGTGGCAATGACCGATATCGATGTTGTAAACATTTAACCCGTTCGGTATTACTGAGTGGTCCCAAAGTAACATTCTCATTTGTTTTCAGAGAAAAACGTCTGGAGTGTCTGGACGGCGTGGAGCTTGTGTTCAACTACCTGTGGCACAGGGCAACAAACTCGCATGCGCACTTGTGATAGGCCAACTTCGACAAATGGCGGGGCTAGTTGTATCGGACATGCTCGTCAATCAAAGAGTTGTGGAGTTGAAAAGTGCGTGCATCGTACAAAAGAAGGTGAACTAATTTCATGCGTACTATATGTGAGCTGAGAACAGAGCAAGTGAAAGCGTTGGTTGCTAATCTTAAATTACTTTGCTCGTTTTGTTGTTTTTGAGTATCAACAAACTGACAGCTTTCGATTCGATAGCATTTTCCCTCATGCTGCATCGTATTGTCTTGTCTCGTCTTTTTGTTTTGCCTCAAAACTAATTTTCAACAGTAACTTGTGATTGAACCAGTTATAGATATAATATATTACAGAAATAGCAGAAAAGATAAAACAATTTACTTTAAAATCGAACGGAGACGGTGTGATTTCAGGTGAGAAACTTGGTAGATATAACGATTTACATAAGATAGATTTCCACGAAACGTTGACAAAACGTTAAGTCATTACTAGCTCGGATAGGGGGGGGGAGGTGGAGGTACCGTGGGTGGGCGTGCATTCTATAGTTAAAAAGTGTGGGTACTCGTATAGTATTTCTGCTTTAGGGGTTGAAAATTGTGATCTAGTGTTTTTAGGGGCTCGCGTGGGCAAGGGCGAAGTGTTTTTGGGTAATCCCCCACCCCTTACATAGGAAGCACCACCACTCCCATTATTAGGGCACTAGAAGGCTATTGTAACTAATATCAACGCAAGTAAGATTGAGGAAAAATGAACCAGCACAGTAAAATACACCTAACAGTCTTTCTTATAAGGCAAAGGCATTTTGTGCATTTTGACTGGTTATTGGGCGGTCCGGTTTCCCATTATTACCCATGGGCATTTTGGATTATCGTTAGTGATCTGCGCGTCTGCAAACTTGATTGTGCGAAGTAAGGTGCTAAATCGTTTTAAGAAAAAATGAGAGCGTTAGATAATTAAGGAGGGTGGGGGTCAACCTCAACAGATGGCGGGGCTAGTTGTATTGGACAAGTTAGTCAATCAAAGAGTTGTGGAATTGAACATTGCGTGCATCGGACAAAAGAAGGTGAACTAATTTCGCTTTCAATTCTTAAAAGAATTGAGCAAAAGGCATTTTGTTTTAGAGACTGTCCACTTACTTTTGAACTTGTGGTGCAGACTTAAAATGGTTAACAATAATTATGTTTTCTTTCCTAGTTTGTTTTCTAAATAATACTACGAATATTTGTTTGACAGATGCAACAGAACGGACTAGTAAAAGCATAAAAGAGGCTTCGAACTTTGATCATAAAACGGTGACTTTTTCTGTTATAATCTGCCTCCTGCTTGTTGTGATAACAGTACTGATAGTACTAATGTGCCAAAGACAATCTCGTCAACGCAAAAAAATTGCTGAGGAGGGCAATTTTAGTAATGGCGGAGTCGAAGAACATGATCAAAGACCAGAAGAATCTTCCCATTACCATACTGTCGACTGCATTAGGAACGAACGTGACGAGCATGTTGGTGTTAGGAGCGGTAGAAGGTCGTGTGACACAACAAAAGTGAACAACATAATCTATGAAAATATCCCAATTCAGCCAGCTGATAAAGCACATAGAGAAGAAAAAAGGTACGCCTACAAAACCCAAACTCCGGTTGCATCTGCATCGTTGGGAACAGCGGACAAAAATTCGATTAAGGTTTCTCACACTGATAAACCAAAAAGAGTAAAATACAACAAGAATCGTGAATTTCGTGGATATGCTTCAGCGTATCCGAAGACCTCTGAAGTACGCGAGCTCGGCGGGGCGACTGGAGGAGACCATACTTTAATGAAAAACCCTGAAGTGCGTGACATGGGCGGGGCGAGTGGAGAAGACCATACTTATATGGAATTATCGACGATAAACCGAAAAGAGCTCCAACCGTCACATGGCCCTCGTGAAAGCATTTATCAATCACTAGTTAAACGGAAAGATGAGACAATTACAGGGTGAGGAGTAAACATTCGGTTTGTAAAGGTGCACAACTATAAAGAAAGGAGCGGGAGGGTGGGGGAAGGGTAGGGTAGAGGGTAATGAGAGAAACGCCATGAACGAAGGTCGTGTGCGAAAGAAATGCTAAGCTGAAGTTTCTTTTCGCTTTTGCTTTTCCATCGCTCGAGGTATTGCTCGATCTTCGGTCTTGTGGCTTGCATGGCATATACGTATCAAATTTGTTTTATAATAGCAAACACTGATAATAGGTAAAGATACTTAGACTAGCTTTTAAAACTTTGTATAAGAAAACACCTAACATAGGAATTATCCATTAAGCCAGCCTCATAACAATTCATAAAAAAAGGAAAATGCTACCGAGAAACCCAAAGGGCAACTGGTTTGTGGAGAACAAGATACACCCTAATGAAGAAAAGAAATGGTACCCTCGGGAGAAAACTCACGACTATTCATATACACCTCGTTAATTTGTTGTATTGCCAGCATGGTGAGTCCTGATAGTGCAGTGGATAGCACGCATTACTAGTGAACCAGGGAGACATGGGTTCAAGAGAGTCCGGCTCAGGGCACAAAACCGAATTTCTTTCGGACGAGTGTTACACTGGCTTTAATAGAAAAGAAAACTCCAACTTTAATGTAGAAATTTTATATAAAATATCCATTAATTAAACAATAATAGGCCGGTCAGAGCTAAAACGATCGTAATAATTTTTTTTAACTCTTTACAAATACTTGGACATTGATTAAAGAGTTTGTTTTGTGTTTGTAAAAATCGTTTTAGCTCTGATCTACTTCCTTTTGTTTTGTTTTGAGGATACAGCGTCCTTATCAATACCTATTAAAAGACGCAGTTTTTGTCAAACTCCGTTGTATAACAGCGGAGTTACGAGGTTTGAAAGTTGAACACCTTCCCATACATTTGCTGTAATTTTAGCCGCGACTGATCCCAACCAAGATGGCGACGGAAACCGTGAAAGGGTCTGTTGACAATAAAATGGATCAAAATAGCTTATTAATAAGTGTGAAGACCCTTTATTTGTACCCGGAGCTACAAAGTGTAGTTACATGAATATGGTATTGATAAATACATAAATAGAAAATAAAATTACATTTTATTCTCTGCAAATATTGAAAACTGGGTATAGGCTACTTACATTAACCATAAGGGCTAAAATCTAGGCAGCCATTATAATGATTACGACATATTATGTAATAAGTGGAAGCTGTTGACAACAGGAACATTAAAACACACACACACACACATAATCAAATCAAATCAAAGCAAAGAGTAATTAGGGCAGGCGGCTAAGCAAAGCTGAAGAATAAGTAAGCGGGCGAGTAAGCAAAAGATTTAATATCTCACCGATGGTGAGTTAATAACTTACTACATTACATGAACATACTACTAAGTTCATATAAACTAGGGTCGGCTGGCAAACGTAGTAGTAGTTTGTGTAGCTAATTGGCAAAATTGTAGCTTGGTTGTTCTGAACTGCAATCTTTTTTCTAATATTGTGTTAACATGCAAGTGAGTAAGTGATTCCTTCGTTTGTTAACTAATACAATGCCTGTTATAAAATTTTACATTTTATTGAACCATGTTATATCTTTTTAACTATGCAAGACAACTGGTTTTGCCATTAAACTATCGTTTTGTACGACAACTGGAGCACTCGCACTCATGAATAACCTCGACTAGCTTGTCGATTCTCTGCCCTTCCTTGCGTGCTAGACAGTGCAGAGTCAACACCGTCCAAGTCGACAGTGAAGGCTTGCAGCAGTCGCATCGTTGCATGTACTGTGTCGAATGGTCTGCTTCCGGTGGGTGAACTCCTATCCAACAGAGGACATGTCAGTTTTGTTTGTGTGAACATCGTCTGATCAGAATCGATTACTGTTTCGGGTTTAGTTCAGCTGTTTTCAGTATTGTTTTCTCTGTTGTAATATCTACTTTACTTTTATGCTGCTCTATTTTTTGTATGCATGTCATGCTTTGCTATTTGCTCTGCAATGCTGTGCTTTGCTGTGCTTTGCAATGCTTTGCTATGCTTTGCTATGCTGTGCTATGCTATGCTCTGCTGTGCATGCATAATTATATATGCTATTCAATGCTATGCTATGCTGTGCTAAGCTATCAATAATGCTGTGTTTTGTCATGTCATGTTGTGTTGTATTGTGTTGTGTTCTGATAAGATGTGATGTGATATATAGAATATGATGTTAACTGTTGCGTTTTGTAATAACATGATGTGACAACATGTAAAAGGATGTGTTGTACTGTGTTATGTTAAGTTATCTTTGTGGTACAAAATTAAGTCCATCTTACTTGGTAGGTAGTAAGAACCACATTTTCCGACGCAGGCCTTGTTCCTGATTCTCTTTGACTCGCAGCCCTTAATATCTATATCCTGCGTAATATTGATAGATTTGCACCAGCTTGCTCCGTACCTAATCCCAGTCATTTTGTTTCGAGATTTAGTTTTAGTTGTATTGGCCTTGACACCACCAAAAAAGGCGAGCCCGACACCAACACACGCGCTGAACACGAGACAAATACATAACACGCGGTAGAGCTTGGTCCATATCATCTTGGTGATTTGGCAGCTTGTTTCTGGAAACAGAACCTAAGCAAAATACATGCGTTTAGGTCAAGGAAAATCAGAGAAAGAAGTAATTAAATAAACACCGACTAACAGCAGCTTTCTGAATCTTAGAAACAAGTTGTATATGTATTAATTAAGAACAGCCAAAGACATCAGTTGCATTGCAAATTAAAGAATCGTAATGTTTAGATAAAAATGTAAACATTTTTCTTTTCAACCTACAACAGTCATAACTTAACAGAAGGAAGGGTGACCATATCGTTTAAGAACAACGAGCTTTGGTTAAGTTATCTTTCTTTTTAGGAACAACAGCTTTCAAGTGGTTGATACCTGCCAAATACTCCCATGAGGAAAATAAACGGGGGAGGGGTCAAGTAAAACGGGGGGCTTCAAGGGTTTCGAAAAATTATTAAACGAGGGGGTCAAAGTAAACGAGGGGGGGAACAAAGTTTACGGGACGGGACGAAAGTAAGATTATCCTCAAACACTTTATTAACTTGCCTCAACATCAGTGTTCCTAGTACATTACGGAGCCACTTATAGTAACGAAACACCAGCAGTCTACATATATTATTGTACTTCTTTGTATTCCCTTGTGAGGTTCGAAAAATTAATGAACAATGAGCCAAAATAAGCTGCGGAGTGTCTCCAAAACTCATGAAAAAGAAATAAACGTCTCTCTCCCCCCCCCCCCCATATATTTTGAGCATGAGAATAAGGGCCGAGAAAAGCACACAATTGACTCGCGTATATCATCAAACTCAAAGAGCGAGAGTGTTCGTCACTCTTCAGTTGACATTATACTTTTAAATTCTAATTGAGCCCCTGCTCTATTTTGCTTTCAACAACAGCTTGCTAGACGTATGTTGTTCTCTCTTAGGATGACTCCACCTAAAATGTTCTACATAAGAATTGATGGCCACTGATGGGACCGAGGCTAAATGCAGGTTTATAAATCCTTGGGAATCTTACAAAGATTTAGTTGTGTTTCGGTATCTGATCTTGAGCAACGGCTTGTTATGTTATGGTCTATCCATACCAATTCAAAGGAATCAGTCACAAAATATTCCCTTTCCAACGAACATGAATAAAACGGTTCGTCATCGTCTGCCTAGTTATAAATACTTTAAATCAGCTATGCAGTAAGGATAGAACATACACACTTAAAATAAGAGATATTATAAAGAAGAAAATGCACAACTAGGGGAACACAACAGGGTAAAACCCGAACTGAGATGAACTCCCAATCGTAATATTACAAACTGACTTAATTAGTAAATCAAATATAAAAACATATCTTACTCACCCACGCCCCTCCTCCCTTACCCACATATTTGCACCCTTCCCCTGTGCAAATCTTTTTCCTCATTTCCCACCCGTAACAAAGTCTGCAAAATATGTTGAAAAGTGTCCAACACATTTTGTAGCTTTAGCAGCATATTCTTAAGATAAATAGTGATGAACACTTGATAATCATCAGTTCAGTCTAAACAAGCAAAGATTTGAGCTCCATCTATATTATTGTTACCGGATTTAATGTTCGACTTGACAACTATGAGATACACTTCATTTATTTTTATGTTGAATAGTTCTCTTCATAGTTACTATGAGTAGAGCTACGGACACAACACAAAAATTACCGAGTCTTTCTTGATAGTTTTAGTTTCTGCCTTACGTTATTGTTTGCTTTGAGGTGAAAAAGCTTACAATGGCTAGTTGCAGTTTTTATGCTGATTTTCAATACCTTCTATTCAAGAATGTTTTTGGAAAAATGTAAATGACCCAGCCCAGTTTATTGAACACACCATCCCATTTTTACACTTTAGCCTCGAATAGTTAATGGCGGGTGGTTATTTTGACCCCTAAAGGTTTTTCTCGAATCAAAAAAACCCTGAAATTTTTAGGATAAATAAAACAAAATTGCAATTAATTACATTTTTTTTAGTAATAACGTATTTCTGTTACTTTCCAGAAAATTTGCTGCACTGTTTCCTGAAAAACAAACTTTGTAAAAAACTCAAGATGGCTGTCATAACGGCGGTGTATTGTAATTATTTTGTAAATTCTTTGGAGGTCAAGTTGTTTCTTCTTTCGATTTCAGGGTCTTCAAATCAAGGGTTAGATCATTTAGAGGGTTAGTCATCGTTAAATGACATAATGTTATCACACAGTTCCGATCAGATATTTTAAAAACGGTAAAAAAGGGTGCTAGAAGGAAATGACCTTTAATAAGTAAAATAACCGGCTAAAATTTAATGCGTCTCAACTGTTATTGCAATGACAGAGGTGTCGTGCTTCCGACACTTAAGCTTAGGAAAGGACACCGGACGGCCTACTTAGTCTACGTTGGTCATTCTGCTGCGCTTTATTGTATAAGTATAGCTCTACACGCTTCTCTTAAGGCCCATGCAAACGGACGCAACATTGTTTGCCAACAACACGCAACACTGTTGGGCCCAACATGTTGCGTCCGTTTGCATGGAACCACAACAATGTTGGCACTTGTTGCGTATAGTTTAAAACCTGTCAAAATTTTAGATCGCAACAGTGTTGGACATAAACCCCAAACAACACGCAACAACGTTGTGACTTGTTTCGTCCGTTTGCACGGGCCTTTACATACTTCAATGAAGAAAACGGATGTTTTGAAATTTGACTACAATTGAAGGAGAATATATCAACAGTTTCACGCTCGTATTCTTATTTGGATCCAAAAAACATTTTTAAACTGGAACAGATATTTTATGTTTATTTTTGAAATCCGGATAAAGAGCATTTCGAGCAAAACCAAACTTGTCTGATTCTTAATCCGTTATATGGTAGCTTGTTTCAATTTTTAACTGAACGGACCTTAAAGGGATACTCCAGTGGTCAAAGTCACTTTTCGTAAATTAACGTAAAACTGGTTGAGAAAAACAAATTTGCCACTCATTTTGTTCAAAAGTGTTTAGATACGCGCGAAAATGAGCAAAATATGGTTTTAAATGTGTCTTCGGAAGCGCTCGGAAACCGCTCGGAAATTAGAACAATACTATATAATGGTTTATATTTGTTTTACCAGAAAAAAATCTCATGGTATACCGTACTAAATATAAAAAGATGATAGTTGCATGTTTCTAACTTTTAATACACTACCGCAATAAATGTCAAAACAAGGACGCGTTTATTCTTACTTGAATACTTCTATAAATAGTTTGCAGCTACAGCAGAGTTTATAGTAGATTGAAGAATTCAGACAATGAGACATACTGACTCAAAAGACTTGTAATTCAGTTTTGAGTGTTCTTTCCTTGAAACTGTATGATCTTCTTTATATATTAGTTCTGAATTGACTTCAGTCATTTCACTCTTCTTCAATATGGCCATTTTGAACCGGCCTGTAGACTGTGGAGGTTTTTTTAACCAATCCTTACGTTTTCTGAAGCGGAATCTAGATCAAGATAAAATATTATCACTTCCAGTTTTAATCATAAAAATTAACTGGTTACATTCCACATTGACATATTGATTCAGAACAAGAAAACAAGCGTTTATCGCCTACCAGATCGAAGGAACTCCATAGCCGATTCATTTGTCCTTGCAGAGACAAAACTGACCATAACTAGAACTATCAAGCTGACTTGACTAGACCAGCAGCTGGTTCGAACATACACTATGATTTGACTTCAACTTATTAATCGTTTTAAAAAAATAGATATATCCAAACTGGCTGTCCGCGAAGTGCGAGTTTACTTCAACAGAAAGATTCTTCCAAGTTTCCCGCCGCTCACAGTCGCTCGAGAAGCTCAAACCGGAAGCAAAATTTCTTCCGAAGATTACGTCACTGGTGGAACTTTTTTGTTGGAAATCTTCGGAAATGATCGGTTTTTGCTTATTTCACCACATTTCTAAATTTCTTTGGACAAAATAAGTGGCGTATTCGTTTTTCTCAGCCAATTTTACGTTAATTTCCGAAAAGTGACTTTGGCCACTGGAGTACCCCTTTAACATCAATAGAAGTTTTCCAATTGGTTCTAACTGATGTCTGATGTCCTTCTTAATACTTGGTCGTACCACATTTTCCACCAAATAGCTTTCCGTTGATTGTTATGAATCTATTGTAACTACATAACAGTATTTGATAAAAAATATCTTCGCTTGTTTGAGCAGACTTTGTTTTGATGTTTACCATGTTGTCAAAATATGTTGGTAAACGATGACAAACCCATGTCTAATTATTTAATTTTATAACTGCAAAAGAAGGTTAGCTTGCTGCCAACTTTTTCTGAATGGTGAAATGGAACTTTATTTTTATTGTAAATCATCATCATTTTGATTTTAACGTATTTATCTTTTGTCTTTGTTAAAACATCAGTAAAATACATACCAATAAAATACATTGCTGTACAGCTGAAACATTATTAAATAATCAATGATAGAATTTTAACCGTTAGGTTATTGGAATGTATAATTGTCGAGATTTTAAATACTTCATTCTATAGCATATTTGTAATTATATATACAATTTATATAATATGCTTCATTGTTTTTACTTTGTTTAATATTTGTGTTTAGCTTATTTTTCTAACTTATATAATTTATATATGTATATATAATAAACATAGTTGTCGTAACTTTAACAGTAATAAAACCCTTTAGTAGTTTTGTATTTTAACCAGTTTAATCTGAGACAACACTGACAGTATTTACTGGTTGTAACAAGTGTTAAGATAAGTCTTTTATTCTATTCCACAAATAATGATTTAACCTTTAGCATTTTGAGGGACTTACACACTAACTTAAATTAAAGGACATGCCGAGCGTTCTTAGCCCGCCGTTCTTTGCCAGTGTTTTGTATTTTGTTGCACTTTTGACTTTAAGCCTGAGGGGCGATGTTCTCCATCAATGTTGAATCAATGGCATCATCTCGGCAATCTTAAACAAGAAGTTCTGCTATAAAAAGAACTGGTCAGACCATTTAAACCTTTAAACAGAACTCGGCCTTTGTAGAGTAAACATCTCCAATTTTTCGTTTCTCCGATATTTTATTTGTTGCTTAATGTGCAAAGTTCAAATTGAAACATCTGAATGCAACTATCAAATTTGGAGCTGTCAGGATGACAGCTAGCAGTCATTACCCAACTACTACACCGTTCTGCTGTTTATTTATTTTTTATCGGCATTCAGTATGAAACTGATCACTCTTTAATAGTTATTTTTGAAAGTATTTAGAAGGATAAGGCCTATGTACACGTCAAGTTGGTTGTGATAACAAAATTTGAATTTTAAATTTGGAGCTTTGAAACACGGTTAGACGGAGTGGCATGGCCTTTTATTATGCTGCAACGTCTTATGTTTTTGAAAGGTTTTTAGAGGTGTATTACAGCTCGGATAAATCGAGGGCTTTAAGGACAAACATTTTGTTTATATGTGTAAAAAGTCTTCTTCTTTTCATGATATTTCAAACAATAAATATATTACAAAATCACTGTAGTAATATAAATGGTAAGAAAGCCCATTGGAAACTAAAGAACTTATTGAACTATGGGCTTTCTGAACTATGTTTGAGCATTTTAAGTAATGTCATGACATACCTAAGACTATGTTCTAATTATGTAAAATGAAAAGAAGAAAATGCACATAGAAAACAACAACAAAAGTAGCTCGCCAACAAAAATACAGTTATCGGGAAAAAAGTAAATATCCTTTGAGCTTTCCACAAAATTATCCAATACTGGTTGCGTTACGAATATCAAGAGGAAGAGAATTAAAACATTTTGGGCCTTGAATGCGTAAAGAGAATTTTCGAACGTTTGTTCGATATGGAAAGGTATAAAAAAAGTGAGTTTCGAGTTTTGTTTGGATGTATTTGGTTTGTCAGGGTAAACATTTCTCGAAAAGAAATCGGAAGAAGATCTTTGGAGTAAAGATACATGAATTTCCCTACTTTATATTAATAAATGTTTTCAAAATTCAAGATACGTAAATCTTTAAAAAGATTTTCAGTATGAGAATAGTAAGAAACTTTCGATATTACTCGAATAGCCCTTTTCTGTAGAGTTATAACAGGTTTTAAATTAGAATGATAAATCGAACCCCACACTATTAAACAGTACATCAAATACGGGTAAACTAAACTATAGCATAGGGAGCGTAAAGAAGCGGTTGGAAGGCAAAAACACGATTTATATATTACTCCTATTGACTTAGACATCTTTCTTGAAACATTCAGTACATGTGGCTTCCAAAATAAATGTTCATCAACAATCGCACCAAGAAAAACCGTTTCTTTAACACGTTCAATGTAATTTTTGTCTAGTTTAATAGAAATATTTTTTGTCGCGGTCTGAAAATAAAATTTGTTTATTTGATACCGAGGTTCCAGTTGTGTTCTTGTTTGTTATCAAGGTCAGTATTTGTAAGAAGTTCTACCTCAATAACAAACAAAGACCCTGACAGTGGGTCTCCTTGTCTGACACCTCGTTTAATAGGGAAATAACTAGAGCCAATAGAGGTCAATCCGTTATACATCTAGTCGGTGACGTTGAAGTCGAAATATAACGTTTAATGGAAGACTCGCCGAAGTTAAAAGTTTGCAGTTCTTTTGTAATGTCGCTATTTTGGGGTGTGCTTTTTGTGATTAGCACGATATATCACGTCGTTTATTGCCAATATACATTCCCCGACGAACCATCCTTTGACAGAGACAACCCAATTAGATGGAATAATACTAGAGAGAACTCTTTCTAACCTCACAGCAAGTAAAATCGAAACAATTTTGCAATCAGTTATCAAACTTCATTAACTCTTTCTTCTATTTAGGTTTTCCTTCCATTTTAAGCAATCATCAATTCACCTTTCTCATAAGAATAGTAGTAGTAAAAGACCGATTCTGGGCCAAAAGGTAATAACCCTAAAAACCACCAAAAGGTAAAACCCCTAAAAACCACCACAAGGTAAAACCCCTAAAAAGCCAAAACTGTCAGTTCTCTTCTACTTTT
>JAOBRG010056117.1:4295-21643 GCA_027574985.1 Umimayanthus nakama | reverse complement strand
CAGCTTCACACCCGTTTGCACGTGGCGATGTAGATTTGACGTTGTCTTGGAAACGGTTACGAAAAACGAGTTCACTCACAAGTTTTTTAGCGCAAGCGCACGTGTCACTGAGAACGGCAGTAACACACGACATTCAAGTAACAGTTACACTCTGCAAACTTGGAACGTTATTGAGGCGTAGCGTAAACACTTACTTTTCGTTTAGATGAAGACAAAATTCTTTACCAGCCTTATACCTCTGAAAATGAACTTGTTCTGCAGATTTTTATCAGTGTAAGTTAAAGCTATTTGATGTGTTATTAAGCTTCGGGTAGCTGTCGAACGAAAGCATCTCTGTTCAGCTCTTTTCAAAAAGTATTAAAAAATACTCGAAATGCGATATTTGATGAGCGATGTTTACAGCAACACCGCAGATATGGGATGAAGAGCGAAGTTAGGGATCTAAGCTTCGAAACAAAACTATTTTAAATGTCTGTTCAGTATGGAGACGTTAAAATAGTCCCTACCTTTCAGAGGAATAAGAATAAACGCCTTGTGCAAATTCTACTGATACGAATCCCTCAACAGGGAAGCTATGATGCCGAACTGCAAGCTCTTCATGAACTTATCCAGCGTAAAGTGGTGACTCTCTTGAGCGATCCGGAGAACATTGTGAAACAAACCTTGCTGGAGAATGGTATCACAAGACTCTGCGTGTTCTTTGGTCGGCAGAAAGCCAATGATGTCTTGCTGTCCCACATGATTACGTTTCTGAATGACAAACAAGACTGGCAGCTGCGTGGCGCGTTCTTCGACAGCATTGTCGGAGTTGCTGCGTACGTTGGGTGGCAGAGCTTAGCTATGCTCAGACCACTGCTGGAACAGGTACTAAGATTTTAATAATTTAAATAATAATAAAAATAGTAATAATAATAATAATAATAATAATAATAATAATAATAATAATAACAATAATAACAATAATAACAATAATAATAATAATAATAATAATAATAATAAAAATAATAGCAACAACAACAAAATATTATTAATGACAATAATATTAATAAATTTGTAATAATAACAATAACAATAATAGTAAAAGCAAAAATACTATTGTAATAATAAATTAGTAATAGTAACAACAACAATAACAATAAATTTACTTTAAAAGCATAGTATTATCAACAACATTATAGTAAAGTTGTAATAATAAGGACAATATTGATCATAGTAATGGGGCCACGCATTTTTAGCAAGTTTATTTTCCATCAAAAAAACAAAGGAAAAAAACTCTGCTCTAACTTCATACCGAGTATTTGTTGATTTATTACTTTTTTTGGGGGGGGGGGGGGGCTGGGCGCTTACTCGAGGTTTGGGCTTATTAACATTTTGGGCTATCGGAGTGGTTGCTTATTCGAATACGGTATTTTGACCAGAAAGAAAGCTAAAATCTTACATTTTTTTCACCACATTTCTCGTAATTTCCATGCTTTGGCCGACTGGAGCGGGAGAACATGAGCAGAGCAGCTCTGATCCAAGAGCCGGCAATTATGATCAGAACCAGTTCGGAGAACTCGTGCGCTCCATTTAAGAACTGGATGGTCGGAACGACCAAGTTTCTTAAAGGAAAAGTGACCGAAGTTTCTTCTATGGTTTCTTTCCAGGGTTTGAGCGACTCTGAAGAGTTCGTGGTGTGCAAGGCTCTGAATGCTCTCACGTGTCTGGCGGAACTTGGGTTGCTTCAGAAACCAACCATGCATGAGCTAGTGGTGGAGGTCGTGCCCTTCCTGTGCCATCCAGTAAGTTCAAATACGAGTATATAATCTAATGGTTGGCTATTAAGTGGAAATTCTCCATTGTCATTCCTTCAGTAAAGACGTTGTTTCTCAAGGTTTGTTGTCTGACCACAAGATATGTGTTTTATGTGGCCGAAAAGCTGCTCTTCTTGTGTTACGGTAAAACGATACTATAAACCTTAATTCTAACAAGGTTATTCATTCGGTCAGTCAAGACAGTTGTCAAGGCGGAACTGATGTACAATACAAGAACAAACTCCGTTCTCCCTGTGATACGATAAACCCATATTCTAAGAGAGTTATCTAGTCAGTTAGTCAGTTAAGACAGTTGTCAAGATTGGAACTAGTAACCAATACAAGAAGATACTAGAGAATTTTAACTTGTGAAACGATAGACCTTAATTCTAACAGGGTAATCCAATCGGACAGTCAAGACTGTTATCAAGAGGCGGCCTGATATTCGACACAAGCTACGATAGATAAGATGATTACCTAGTACATTTCTAAAATCTAGAACTCAGGAATGTGTGGTTGCACAAAATGTTGTGATTTTTCTCACTCACAAATAAGCTGTTTTTGATTACATTTGGTACTTGTAACAATTTAGTCTGTGTCCAATGTCGTTACCAGACTCTTCCTTGGTCACGTGTCAAGAAGATTCGGGATGGCAACTGATAAAATAAAAATGGAAGATGCTTTTAAAATTGATTTTTGCTCTTGTTATGGGAAATGATTCGTACACGCTAATGAAAATGTAGGAAACTATGGAGACAGTTTAGGGAGAGTTCAGCAAAAAGCCTTAATTTTATGGTGTAGTTGAGACTCTAACGGTTGAGCAACTACGTAATGATCTGATTCTCTTTTTTGACCTAATTTCCTTTTCTTTTTCAAAATATGCCAACATTGAAGGCAAGCAGTAAAGCGAAAAAACTGCACACATGAATTACAGCCGAGTAATACTGTATATATCGGTCGTTTCTCGTTTTCAGAACATCTGGGTTCGCTATGGTGCAGTTGGATTCGTCGCAGCTGTTGCTCGAACCCTGAATGTTGCTGACGTTCATTGTAATCTGCTGCCACAGCTACAACCTTTCCTCAAACAGCCGGTAGTACAGGTGGACCAGGAGGTGAGTTATTGCGTGTGTATGAAACTCCTATAGGGATAGGAGTAGTTCATTGTAATCTGCTGCCACAGCTGCAACCCTTCCTCAAATAGCCTGGCAGTTAATGCGTGTGTGCGACAATCTTATGGGGACTGGAGTAGTTCATTGTAACCTGTTGCCACAGCTAAAGCTCTGTTGTCAAACATTAGTACAAGTAGATCAGGTGAGTTAAGACACTTGTAAGGGACTTTTATGGGGGGTACTGAGGAGTAGTTAAGGTCTACCAAGAAAAATAAACTTATTTGTTCTCGGAAATCGAGGTTAATTGTTGCAGAATATCTATTGGCAAACTTTTCTCCTCGTCACTTCCACAGCTTTTTAGCCTGACACCTGTGTATCAAAAAAACCACTCCATGAAACTATCACATACCAATTGCTACCGTTTGCTCTGTTTGCAGGTAATCCTGGTGAGTTTGTTGAAGGAGCCCATTAACCGATCAGTGTATGACTTCATCATCAAATCCCCGCTTACACATGACCTGTTTGACTGGTAAGTCATGTTTGACTGCTAGAACGTGTTTCCGTGAAAGGATATGTGTGTTATTTACCATTGGGAGGTCCGTATAGGGAAAAACTGTGACCGAGGTCTGAATATGTTGACAACATATTCAGGCCGAGGTCACAGTTTTTCCCCATACGGACCGACCATAAGCCGGTAAATAACTTATTTATTTTTTCCTTCAACGGACAAGCACATCAAGGGGCGAACCAGAGGCGAAGCAGCGCAGGTTACCGTGACCGTGGTCAGAGATAGGAAAATTTTGCCCGCTTACGAATACGCTAAGAACAAATCGTAATTCGGTATTTGTTACTGTGACCGCAGAGGAAAAAATAAATACATGTATTTTGACTTGTAAGATGTGATTGACTAGCAAGACCTGCTTTACTGGTAACGTTACGGTTAGTGGACATATTTCATTGTGGGTTTGTCTTCTGTGTGACACTGATGTTTTCCATCTCCGTGACTTTCTGACAGAACCTAGCCAAACGGTACAGTTTTGTGGTCTTGCGTCCAGCTACCTGTTTTATCGAGTTTTTCTTGCTTGTGGTTTTCTCCATACATTTGTGTAAATGTGTACTGTGTGTGTGTATTTTTTGCTTGCTGAACTATCTGTGTAACACTATTTGTAGACCATACTAAATGAAGGAATTAAAATATCAATAATAGAAGTGACGTTTGCAGAAGAATATAATGTTGTTGATTTCACGACTACACACACGACTTAAAAACTTCATTTAAGTCTTTGACGTTTATAGTTGTAACTTCTGTAATTGTCGGCGAACGCAGGATGCAGTGTCCCATGAAGCTGAAGGGAGCTGAAAAACTTAAACTTGGTTAATCCTATCAAAGTACACGGAAGCGGAGACGAAGATGGAAGCACGAAAACTTATACAAACCCTGTAAAACTGAGACGGAACAGAAAAAAAACGGAAGAGTTTGTTTTCTTTTGTTTCATCGCCGTTTTACAGATTTTGTTTGAAAATTTGTAGTTCAGTCTCCGTCTCCGTTGCTAGTGTAAGCCTAGCTTTATTGAGCACTAACTTCTTCATTTATTTCTTCTCTGTCTTCCACGTCAACTCACATTAAATCCATTGGCATTAAATTTTTGGGACGGTAATTTAGCGAACCATTGATTTCCTATAGGGTGTATGTTAAACAAGCTACTTCAACCGTTGGAAAAGAAGTAATTTTGTCTTTAAGTTGTTATTCATTGTTATTGGGTTTGTCTATTTTTCTATCTGAAAGGATCAGTCTTTCAGTACCCACACGGTAACACTTACAAGTCCTGTATTCAATATTTCCGGCAGCCTTCAGCACCGACAGTTGATGAGGAATGTTTGCCGAACAGGACAGCGGCCCAACTACCCGGAGTACGAAGACAAGCTAAAGCCAGTGTTTAGGAAGCTTCACTCACAGGGTATCACGGAACGGGACGAGGACAAGTTGCTTTCACTGAAAGAGATAATACTGAAACTGCACAGGTCTAGAATGAGGTGAGACTGCGACACTCTGGGTAGGGGGTATTGATACTGAAATTGCAGAAATCTGGAAAGAAGTGAGACTATGGCATTCTAGTGTGTTGGATACACCAATACTAAAACTGTACAGGCTTAGAATAAAATGTGACTATGACAAACTTGAGTGCCGTAGGGTCAACATAGTGTCAACCGATACTGAAACTGCAACGGTCTAGGATGAAATGAGACTGTGACAAACGTGGGTGTTGTGGGGTTACCATAATCTCATCCAAAATTGAAACTGTAAACGTCTAGAATGACAAGTGACTGACAACTTAGGTTTCGTAGGGTTACTATAACAGCAACCAATTCTGAAGCTGTGCAGTGCGCGACTTTTGACATGGAAAAGGACTGACACTGCCCCTCCCCCCTGAAAAAAGATTCAAAAAGCAACGCTGTAAATATTAGATTGACATGAATGAACATTACATATTTGTTGGCCTGTGCGATTTGACACGTGATTTGACAACTGCGTTTCTTACATTTAGAGGTTACTTCATGGAAAATGCGTGCGTACGATTTTTATTCACGAGTTGCGAAGTATCATAAACGAACGAGCGAGCTTGTGAGCAAGTGAGTTTTATGATACGACTCAACGAGTGAATAAAAATCGTACAAAGCATTTTCCATGCTGTAATCTGTTTATTTAATAAGTACTGAAACTTTCATTTACCAATGAACTGTTCGAAATCCTTTAGAGCAACACACCGGTAAACCCGGACAAGTTAAAAACATTGTATTTGCAATTCTCTCAGAAAGAACTTTCGAAAACACTATTGTTATACAAAAATACCATTGACCCTCCAAACTGCCGTGAATTATATACAAATGCTTCATAAAACAAGGCTCTATAAAAACACTTGTTTAGAGTCCTTGAGCTGAGAGCAACACAACGATAAACCCTAATAAGTTCAACTTAAAAGCATTGTAGTTCTCTGAACAAGAACTTGCGAAAATGCTATCTTTAGCTATGCAAAAATATCAATAACAGTTCAAATTGTTAATTAGAGTAAGTTCTAAAACCATATCAGGGTCAATACTCGTGATGTTTATTCAACTTTTAGTGTGGTTAAATACAGTAAGAGCCGGCAGGTCAAATGCTCGTCATGTCATCAGAGTCCCTTTCTAAAGGCCTGCTCAAGTCGCTTCCTCCTTGACTGAAAATGACCCGGTACCAGATAGATAAGTTGAAAGAGTTGGAAATTGCGCAGGGTGTTTACGTAAATTCAAAAGTTACCTCCTTGAATGACTGCTCCACTGTACAGTGCCATGGACTTCTTACCGGTATTCTGTGAGTTGCAGCGCGGTGACGTAGTTGTTGTGCGAGTTTCGACTTTCAGAAGAAGTTGACGTGGTTCCAGCCACTACATTTGGACATGTTCATTAGCTGTTTTGTTGAAACACCCTTCAAATTCTTGCGGCCAGTAAGTTGTACGATTTGTGTCGAGTCTTTTTGTTTTCATGTTCTAAAATGAACTCTTCAGCAGAACAAACAGAATCGTTAAACCTTCCTTCGGCCATGTTTCTGATTTCAGAAAACCGCGCGAAGTGTGTTGAGTGATGACGCGTACGGCGGTACGTTTATTCGTCACTAGTGAAATTTCGTCGTTCGCTCTGCTGATTGGACGAACGATGTTTTTTCACTAGTGAAAAGTAATCGTTCGCGCTTCTGATTGGCTAATTGAAATTTAGTATCACTTTTGTTTATCGAGTTTTCCGTGAGTAAGCTTCAGTACTTATGAAATAATGTATTGTTTCTCGATTCACAAAAAGTAGCAAGTCTTTGCAAAACGTACCAGTCAACATTTTTTAGTATGGACAACTGTTTTTAGTGCGCGGTTCCGTCGCCATCTTGGATGTGGAGCAGTCACAGTAAAATTACTGCAGATGTTAGGGAATTGTTCAACTTTCGACCCTAAGTACTTCCGCAATTACGCGTCGGATTTTGACAATGATTTTGACAAAATGTGTCTTTTAAAAGGTAATGATATGGACACTATATCTTCAAGACAACAAGAAGAACTTAAGGCACCAACCTCTAATATTTTAAAACTCCATACAAATCCTAAAGCTTTGATTCAAGGGTTTGTATGGAGTTTTGACATTTTTATTGCAAACATTTTAGCTGGAACCTATTCTTTCTGTTTTGATTATATAATCCCTATTTCAATACCTTTTAAAAGCCGACAACCATTTTGTTTGTCAAATTCCGATGTTTGGTTGCGGAGTTATCGGCGTTGAAAGTTAAATAATAGCGAAAGTTAACGTGTCGTCCTGCATTGTTATTAATGTGCCTTCCTGGTATCTATTGGTTGTTGGAACAAAGCAGTCTTTTCAAATCGCAGTTGGCACACATCGCTATAATATCCCATACATTTGCTGTAATTTTTGCCGCGACTGTCCCACATCCAAGATGGCGACGGAGACCGTGCAATGCTCTATTAACTCAGCTACTGCTGCACTTCAATACAGTGCCATGGACCACGCTAAGGAGATCGAGGAGGTAGTCCAGGGGGAAGTAGATCTCAAGGATTTTGGTAAGAGTATCACCAGACGGCATGCGGACCTTGTGAAGGCCACTGATGGCAAAGTGGAGGGGACCTCCGGTAAAAAGGGAAACACCAAGAATAGGAAATCTATAGCAGGAGATATGCGAGATACTCCACCAATGGTGAGTTAGCAGGTCTTGCCCCAGTAGATTTATCAACTCCCATCTTCTCCTTATAACACAGGCTGAGTTGTTTTAGTAGGAAAATACAAGAACCGATGACACACTGCAAGGTATCCAGTCTAAAAGGAACTAGTCTCCCAAACTGTTTAAAGGAACGTATGCACACCATTTGGAGCGATAAAGATTAGGTTGTGCTTTAATTGTTTGTAGCAGACTTTTTGTTTTTGTTTTAAAGTGTTTTGTAAAACAGTGGAAACATTGTGCAGTTTACCATGAAACAACTCTCTTAGCTTGGCAACCGGTTAGTTCTACCAACTATGCCGCTCAAAGTGTTGTATAACAGCCCAAATGATATCTCCTGAACGAAAACCATAGAACTGAAGGAAATGAGCCCGCACGGAGAAGGAGAAAAAATGTTTGAACCCGTTTTTATTCGACCCTCGGAAAAAACCACTGTTGCTCTACCAACGGAGCTGCAAAGCTAGACGGGGACCATAGCGTCACTCAATTTGAAAATGGTGATGGTCAATCAATTTAAGTTGATCAACGCGAAATCACTTAATCCTAGATGGCGTGGCATTTACATTTATATCGTGTATCGTAATTTGAACTTTTGTTCTGTTCAAAGGTGTTTTTTTTATCAGAATGTCGTGGTTTAAAATTATGAAAGCGAATATGTAATACAATTATAACAGTTTTTAGTGCCTTTGTTTCTTGTAGAATTCAAAGAAACTTGGGACAAATTTAAGATAATACAATGGGAGTTTGGATGAAAACGGTAACATATTTTTATCAACGCTCCCGAAATGTTTTTCAACTGGCGGAAACGTTTTTGACGTGTTCACTGTTGCTGATATTGAGCGGAAGCTTGTTCTGAAGTTCGTAGGCACAAACCAAGGAGGCGCAACAAGCAGGGGTCTTTTTTGACATAGGTAGCGTTTTCACCTCCAAAATGAAGGGGATGAGGGCAAATAATTAGCCATTACTTCGTTGTTCAGATATGGGTTGATTTCCTAACGTCTAAGGTCGGTCAGGCCAGTTAGTTCTCAAATGGAGAGTTGTCAGAGCAGGAGTTTCTCAGAGCTAGTTCTGCTCAGAATGGCCTTCGCGCCGGTCGGCCAAAGCGTCGGAGTTTGGCGAGTTTTGGCGGGATGAAATATATATATATATATGTTGTTTACCGGCTGGGAGGTACGTATAGGGAAAAACTGTGACCGAGGTCTGAATATGCTGACCGAGGCCTCTGGGCTGAGGTCAGCATATTCAGGCCGAGGTCACGGTTTTTCCCTATACGGACCGACCATAAGCCGGTAAATAACTTATTTATTTTTTTCCTACAACGGACAAGCACATCAAGGGGCGAACCAGAGGCGAAGTAGCGCAGGTTACTGTGACCGTGGTCAGAGATAGGAAAATATTGCCCGCTCACGAATACGCTAATAACCAACCAAAATTCAGTACTTGTTACTGTGACCGCAGAGGAAAAAATAAATGAGCATATCTACTTTCCGTGCGTCTTTTCATTGTCTGCTGGCAGAATTGGGGCTAAACTGTGATTGGCCAGTCAGATTTGGCTTTCAACTTAAACTGGCCAGAACCAGTTCTCTTACGGCCGACCAGGGGAAGCAATCTTGTATGCGTTTAGATGAGTCGGAAAGGTAAGCTCATAACAAGTGAGGATTAGATTGCTCTTTTGGCTGGGTTTGTACACCAGTATGTTGAAAGGAGTGACTACCGCTTTGAAAGGCGTAGAAGGTGAGAAGTGTCGGTGAAGTAAATTTGTTTTGCACTTTGTAAGTAAAACTGTTCATGTGTTTTCTAAGATAAAATAAATGTTGTGTAAGAGCAAATTTTAATTTACGTTAAAAAGCCAACCAAGATCCCATAACTGTACCGCGGCGTCACGGTGTTTTGGCAACCTTGGCTGTTCTTGGAACGACTCTCTGTTAATTAATTAAAACAGCTTATCAACGTCTTAAGTAAAAGGAAATAAAATAGAATAAAATAGAATAAAAAAGTAAAAAATAAATTTATAAAAAAATAAATAAAAAATTAAATAAATAAATAAGCCATATAAATGTACATATTTATATTATATAAAACATGAGTATACGCCTTGACTTGAAACGGGCGTAACACACTTAGCCTAACGATAGTTAGTAATCTAATAACACTGAAAGAGTTCATGAAGTTTACTCTGATGGTGCTGTCTTCTTCTTTCTTCGCTTCTCTATATATTATATGAAGCAACAAGAAATAAGGAAAAAATACATAAATAAATATATACATAAATATATAGATAAACAAATAAAATAAATAAATATTTCAAATAATTAATAAAAAAAATAAACAA
The DNA here is from genome assembly GCA_027574985.1 of Umimayanthus nakama. NCBI lineage: Eukaryota > Metazoa > Cnidaria > Anthozoa > Zoantharia > Parazoanthidae > Umimayanthus > Umimayanthus nakama. The sequence goes on along the minus strand of JAOBRG010056117.1, from coordinate 11,659 downwards.
AAAGTAAATAAATAAATAACTAAATAAATAACTAAATAAATTACTAAATAAAAAATTCAAAATTGTTAGTTATACACTTACCCAAACTACTCTTCCCTTTGATTCGATCTTTTATTTCAAATACTATAATAAATTGCTTTATTGTTTTCTTACCTTTTTAACGCACTCCTGAAACCTTAAGCCACATTTACTGTGTTTTTTGTTTGGTGTGAAATGTTTTAGGACCTCTTTAAAAATATTGCAATAAACAGGGCTTCCTAATGAAGTATTATTTAACAAATTTTTATTTCTTATGAAACAAATGTAACCGCTGTCTCCTTTGCAGAAAATCAAACATTTTTCCTGCAGGAGCTTTCCGAGCCAGAACTGTGTCGAAGTTTGGTTTTGAATGCCTTCTTTTGCCAAATATATAAATGCGTTGAAACCTACACCTATGGTAGTAGTAGAAACTTGGTAATACTAACTTAACTAATATTGACATGGAATGGACAGAACAAAATAGAGTGATTTTCGTTTAACCTTGAAAAGACAAGTTCGTTGCATGTTCAAAGCTTTTCTCTACCACAAGTTCAGACTAATTCTGGAAAATTTAATGTTAGATTCACTGGGGTAAAAGTTTGGAGTTATATAGATGATAAGCTGAAAACGCAAGTCAGCGCTTAAAAAGAAACTTAAAGACAGTTAGATAGCGTCTTACATAACCCAGGGGCGGATCCAGGATTTTCAAAAGGGAGGGACACCAAAACAAATTTTGGTCTCTAAAATGGCCATGCATTTCAAGCATTTTGAGACGAATTTCGTACTCAATTAGTACTAATACCACAACAACAGGCTTCTGTTCACGTTTGTTTTGAGCTATATAGTTTTGCTCATTTTTTGAGTGATTTTTTTTCTTTTTTGCTTATGATTGTTATTTTATTATTATTATTATTGTTATTATTATCATTGTTATTTTTATCAATATTATTTATACAATATTCAGTATTGATCATAACGTGATCACTTAAACAAATATTTTCAATAATTGCTAAAAACCCAAATCTAAAAATAACATTTGCCAAGACACTGTGACATAGCCGATGGACACTTCCAGTATGTGGTCCTAATTGGATTAATTATCAGTAAAATAAATTTTCAGTTTTATAATTTAAGTCAGTCATAATATAAAAAGAAGCACTAAGATAAACGCTTGCACTGCCAGAATCCCGAGTGGCACCACATGTTCGGCAGGGTCGATGGAGGCTCTGTCGTCACAGCCAGGAGGGACTCGATACCAACCTCTCCTCCGCCAGGCTCTCGGCCCAAGTCCCCTCTTGCCAAGAGCTACTCAGTTCCAGTACTTTCTTCGGTAAGTATGACGACTGGGCTACAGAACAGTTCGGAAAATCGGTTTCGTCTGTGTGAGCGTAAGTGAAATGGTGTGCGATAACTTGCAAGCTACTCGAGTGTAATAACTTGGGCAAGACATTAAAAATTTAATAACTCTTATAGATCTAAAAAGCAACTAACAAAGCAAAACCTTAAATTAGACTATTTTGTCCCTTCACTGTTTGACAAGTGTTGTAGTGCTGTTAATTGAAGAGCTCCCTTTGCAGTCATGAGGGTTAGAGTATCCTGTGTAGCCTTAATGCCGCCAAACCGTGCTTACACTCGCGACAGAAGAAATGAAGGCAGACGCACAGCGGTAAGGAAGAACGGAAGCGGAAGTCTGTTACGTTTAAGTTTAAGCCAAAACGATGGAAACGTAAAAAGAGTTGAGGTTTCAGTGTATTGAAAAAGCGTCGTTTGCACGATCTTGTTCTCAATGTGATCTTTTAATTTTCAAAATGGCCATGTTGATTAATTCAAAACTTCTACTTCTGCTGCTTACTTTTGGCTTAAACTAGGGCGGAAACGATGTAAGTGATGGAATCTAGAAGGAAAGTCAGTTGGAGACAAAATAAAAGGGCGTTTTTCGTTTCACCGGTCTTGGCTTCCGACGAAGTTTCCTGTGTGTTTGTCTCTAATTCTTTATTTAACACTGCAATCTCGTTGCAAAACCACCTCAACTCTTAGTGTTAACTTTAATCCTAAAGGATCTTTTACCACAGTTGTAAACTTTATTAAAGTTTTTTAGAATACCAGCTCACCCCCCTCTTTTAGCTTTAGCTATAAAAGATAAACCGCAAATGTTAATCTAAAAGGTGCAGATGGATGGTACTTCAGTAGCAGATCCTAACACGCCGGCGCCGCATACTAACCGCCGGTCCAATGCTATTTCCGTGTATTACCTTCGACAGGAGGAGGACTACTGTAGTGGGTTGATGTACCCTTAACTCGGTGCTGCTAACAAGCTTATTGTATTGTAATAATCAATTGTGTCGTAATACAAGCGTTTTATGGTAGCCCTTATTTGTATGAGTTCTTGATGTAAATGACCACCATTTTCCTCAAAAAGTATGCATTTTGTTACAGTTCCTGTTGACAACAACAATATTTGTTTGACCCAAAGTGCAAGGCACATACGGTCATGAATAGTCATGAAATTTAAAAATCATTTTCCAGACCAGGAAGAGCCATTGAGTTTTAATGTCCAGTTTCTGCGTGAACCCTGCCAAGTCTTACATTTTGCAAAAAAAAATTAAATAATGCAAAACATTTATTAACAGGGCTCTTTTACCCTTTGACTTAATATTTGACAGTCTAAATGGCGCCATTATGAATTTCAGGAAAGAATGGAACGCTCCCAGAGTCCTACACCGATTGTAGCACAGGGGAAACAAGACTTGCCCCAGGCTCCAGCCAAACCAAACCTTTCACGGCAAATGACGGTTGAGCAGTTCCAGAACTTGAAACAGGCGAGGTTTGCTGGATGCAAACTGGAATTACGTAATCTGGTTATCCATAAACGGGAGCAGTATACGTCAGGTACGCATTATATTTCAGCTGAGAGTTTGAAGATAAATTACATCAAGTGATAAAGAAACTTTACTGTATGCTATATATACATCACTAATTACTGAAAAATGTTGTAGATAAAACATGCAAGGTTTGGTAAAAACAAGTGCATTTTTAAACTTGGACAATGACTCACTGTGCCGTATTGGGTCTGGTAGGGACCGCTGACCATAACTGGTTAGTTTTATTTCGGGTAATCTAAGTAGTCTTCTTGAAGACGAGCTTAAGTTCTACCACCATAATGTATGTGATACCAGTTAAGCTCCTCCATCTAATCTGTTGCTTTGTTGTGTCTTCATTGTACATTTTGGGGCATTGAAGATTTTGTGATGTTTCCCCAACAGACGCGAAAACAAAAGCACTCGTAGGAGGTTTGTTATTAGAGGGAAACAAACCAAAACAGCAGCGGTAAGATATATTATCAGCCATAATCTACTGATGAATTATTCAGGAAAAGTGCGAAACAAAAGTTGTAGTACCATTGTTTTTGTTTCTTTTAAGTTTGCAAATCAGAGTAGTGTAGTTTTGTAATCGAAATACGGAAACAATTTTAGTTATTTTTACGATATTTCTTTTTAAATAACTTTGGTTATTAAGAAAGGAGTATAAAATATAAGTTTGCTTTGAATCCCATTAACCAATATTTGTAAACATCTTAACTACGCATGTGCAAGTTAGGTGCCAAGGAAATGGCAGCTGAGTGGAACTCTCTTTCGCTTTTGTTAAAACTCGTCAGCGCTGCACAGTCAGGCAAGACACAAAGTCTTTCTTCCCTCTACTCCTCTACTCCTTAGGCAATGACAATGACAAAGATTTATTTGTGCATATTTTTACAAACTCGCAATAGCGGGCCCTGGTCAAACCCACCTCTGTGGAAGTGTTAGATTTACCTTTGGTCGAACTCAGGTTAGCAATGTTTACACGACAGAAACCAACCCGGGTTGGCTTTTAACCGGGCTGAACTCGGGTTAGTTTGTGCCGTGTAAACAGTGCTCAAGCTGAACATGCGTAGTTGAGTTGTTTACATTTAACCTACTAACCAGGTTTGTTCTCTGAAGGTGGCACCCCAAAGGGCAGCTTGTTGCCCATTTACACGAACACAAAGCAGCCATTAACAGGTAAGACACACTCATTGTAATTTAAGTCTTAAATCCAATCCAATATGTGTGTGTGAGAGGTTGGCGCAGTTGGCAAGATCTCTGATACCAACCAGAAGGTCCTGAGTTAAATCCCTGGCTTGGTCAAGGGTTAAACTTTGGGCAACCTTCTTTTGCCACACCGTTTGTGAACGGGGACTCTAAGCCGTTGGTCTAATCTCTTAATGTTCTATCGGGGGACTTAAATAAACCCATACACTTGTCGATAGGAGTAGGTTAATGCCGGTGTTGTAGACTGTAGTCGAGCGTTTTTAACATGAGCCCTTGGCTCGGGAATGAGGGCGACCTCTCCTCACGCTATCGACTAAAAATAAACAATATTTTATTTATTTATTAATCCTTATTTTCTACTTGTTTATAAGCTCGTCCACCATTCTTTGTTTTCACAGTTTACTGAGCAGACTTCCTCTAAGAGTGTAGAACATGAACTGAAGATTTCCTTCCCCTCGTCTCACAAAAAGTCATTACTAACGCTTTTATCAAATACTCGGCTGTCTTAACTTTTTTTCTCAATAAACGCTTCGATCAAACACAGCTTCCTGAGTGAACTCTTTCCGAAATGACTTGCACTTGTTTTGGAGTAAGAATGAAAGAATTGAACCTGGATGAATACTTACCGAAATGAACAACTCTATCGGGTGTTGTGTAAACACAACCGCCCTTTACTTAAGTGTATACCTCCAGCATAACTTTTGAAACTCTTTCAGTTTCACAGGGCACACCTATTGAAGACAGCGATAGTAAGGTTTCAGAAATCTGTCTCATTAGGTGAATACAATGCGGTTTTACCGAGATCTTTGACAAATGATCGCGAGAAAAGGTCAAAGACACACGAGCGGCAAATATATGTATATGCACTAAAGCTCTCTTTTACTTTCCTTTCTACATGGCGTAAGGTTGCAAGTGAGTTCAGACAACGCTTATTTCGCTACGGCATCTGACGATGGTTCTGTGAAACTCTGGGACCTACAGAAGCTTGATGGAAAGTCCCTAATTAACAAGTCGAGGCAGACGTACAGCCGGCAGGGTATGTGTGCGAAACGCTAATACAACCGCATTTATTTTCACCATTTTTACATTAAAACTGTATTTAATTAAATGAAGACTTTAGCCTAAATTTAGATAACTGGGCAACTCGATATAGTTTTAAAGAGCAAGTGAGGTTCCTACGTTGAATTTAGTTAAGTTTGTTAAGGTCGGAGCAAAAAACAAAACTTTATTCTACACAAAAAACTGAACTAGCAATCGAGGACTGCTTTAACGGTAAAGTGGAATGTACAAAAGAAGATCGATACATTTAAAAAAATTGCTTTACGTTTATTTCAAACGCCGTTCATTTGAATATCTTCTTATGAATTAAGTATTTAATTGCTGATTGAAGAAGTATATCAGATACAGGAATTAACGCATCTGGTGAGATAATTTCTTAGAAAGACAGTAGCTTTTTGCGACTCATGTGAACTAGTCTTTTTTGCCATTCAGATCTTGAATAAATGAAGTTTTGTGATGGATAGCATATTCTTTGTAGGCTATGGAAAAAAATGACTAGAGTGGAACAAGAGTGCGATCTGTAGAGTGATCCACTTACCAAGTGCTCCAGCACAAGTAGTAGAACGAACCGGTTGTTAAACTGTTTCTTTTGTCCGTTGTCCTTGAAGCCGCACAAAACAAAAATGGAGGTTGGATGGATATGACCGACTAATCTTTAGGAACATTTGGGCTCAAAAGTAAAGCAACACAGTGTGCAGGGTCACGGTTTGTTCAACATAAAGCAAAACAGCTTTGTTCAGAAAATCATCCAGCTTCACAACCAAATTCTTCTATCAACCATTGATATAGGTTACAAGATGAAGTCGGTGGTGTTCTGTCAAGGATCCAGCTCCATCGCTTGTGCATCAGAGGAGGGCGTTGTCCACGTGTTCAGGTAATTTACGTTATCTCAGGTCGCTTTCCATTGTGTTCGCTCTGACCAGCCGAAAAGAACTGGTTCTGGCCACCGTATATGGAATGGTCCAAGACACACGTGTATAATTTTTCCCGCCACAACTCTCTACCTAAAGTGGTTCAAGACGTGCTTGTAAACGCAAAAACTACCCGTAATGCTCTGTTTTCAACTGAACCCAGCCTCTGCTGACACCATGCCGCAGAAAGATGAATTCTGTTCAGATCGTTGGTAGCCAATATTGCATTATTTAGTTAAAGAAGAAGTTCAAATGAACTCGGAGCAGATACTGAACCTGTGTTTGTGTGCCTTGTCGGTTTGATTTGAACAGACGAACTGCAACAGAAACGTTGTGATGTTAACAGTGCACCGAGAACAAAATCTTGACTGTCCATTTTTAGTTTAACACTAAGTATGGTGTATAGTTAACGAAGTCGAGCATAGGCTGCAGTGTTAAGAATCAAAGCATTTCTGTTTTAAGGATTTAGCAGAGCTGAATCGATGGACGCAGAAACACCAAAGTAACGATATCTGTGCCAAAAAGGAAGGGAAGTGAAATGAAAAGAACGAACGATATAGGGTCAAACTGTTAACCTACATAGTGATACTGTTGTGTTTCGTTTTACGTTTCGCATAACCTGCAACTGTCACAAATTTGAACGCAGAATTGAGCAGAGCAACCAGCAGCCTCCATCAAGGCTCCAGGTTTACCAGAAGAAAGTGAATCCTAAGGAGGAAGGGCAGGTGGTAGATATGACGTATTTTGACACAGGTGAGTCTCAACTGGTAAGGGCAAGCGATTATTGACTTTTTTGTACACAGATGAACCTCAAGGGAAAGGGAAAACGGTTGATATTACGTCTTTTGACTTGGGTGAATCCCAAGGGGAGTGGGTATATGGTGGTTCTGACGTATTTTGACACAGGTGAGCCCCACGGGGGAAGGGCAAACGGTTGATGCGACGTCTTTCGCCACAGGTCAGTCCCAAACCCAAGGGACAGGGCAGGCAGTTGAAATGACGCCTTTTGACACAAGCGAGTCCAAAGGGGAGGGCAGGCAGTTGATATGACGTACTTTGACACTGCGAATTCTGCGGGGGGAGGGCAGGTGATGAACGTGAGTTATTTTGACACTGGTGAATCCAAATTAGGAAAGAAAAGTAATAGGTTAGACGTAATCTGATCGTAGTCATCGTAATAATCAAAAGGATGGTCTTTGGAAGTAGGATTGTCAAAAGATATTTAATAATAATAATAATAATAATAATAATAATAATAATGATAATGATGATGATAATAATAATATTAATGATAATAGTAGTGGTAGTA
>JAOBRG010056006.1:0-18665 GCA_027574985.1 Umimayanthus nakama | reverse complement strand
TAGCCCACTTAAGCTACCCAGTCCAGACACTGCGAAAAGAAAACGTAGTAAAATGTCCCGGACACTCTGGACTATCTGTTTCATACCTGGTTAATGCAATCCTCGACTTGTACTCCAGTTCATTTTAAAGAATAGTTTGGCCGTCTTCAGTAGCCCACTTAAGCTACCCAGTCCAGACACTGCGAAAAGAAAACGTAGTAAAATGTCCCGGACACTCTGGACTATCTGTTTCATACTGGTTAATGCCATCATCGACTTGTACACCAGTTCATCTTAAAGAGTAGTTTGGCCGTCTTCAGTAGCCTGCCTAAGCTATTGAGTCCAGAACCTGCAAAAAGAAAACGTAGTAAAATGTCCCGGACAGCTGTGGACCATCTATTTCTTCCGCTGGTTGCCCCGAAGTGTTGCTCAGCACTACTCGCTCCAAAAATACGCTACTCCGCCAGTCGCTCGAAAATGTGTAACTCTTCTGGTTGCCCGAAAGTGCTGATTTACTCTGCTCGCCCGAAAATGCGTAACTCCGCCGGTCACCCGAAAATCTAAAACTTTGCTGATTTCCTAAAAGTGTTCAACGACACGACTAGCCCTAAAATATGTACTTAGTTGACGCCCGAAAATGCGTAACTCCGCTGGTCGCCCGAAAATGCTATTTCCACAAAAGTGTTGAACAAAACCTTCGCCATTCGCACGAAAATGCGTTGCTCCGCTGGTCGCCCGAAATTGGAATCTCCACTGCTTGTTTAAAAATGTTGAGTTACTCCAAAAATCCCCCGAAAATGGGTAACCCCGCTTGTGGCCCGAAAATGTTAAACTATGCATGTCGTGCATGTCGTCCTAAAATGTACAACTGCGCCAGTCTCCCGAAAAAACTGAAACTCCTGTAGTCGCCCCGAAAATGACAAACTCTGTTGAACCGGTCGCCGAAATATGCCAAAATCCGCCGGTCGCCTAAAAGTAACAGGTCTTCTGTAGTCGCCCAAAATTACCAAACTCCGTTGGCCGGCCGGGTCGCCCAAAACACCAAACTCCTTCCGTCAACCGAAAATAAAATAACTCCGCTTTCAGCCCAAAAATGCTAAACTACTTCGGTCGCTCGAAATACGATATCTTCGTCAATGGCTAAAATGAGCCAAGTTCCTCTTGCGCTTCTTATGTGCTAAAACGTACAATAGCATCGAAAATGCAAAAATGGCAAACTATGGACTAAGTATTCCTTACCTTGTAGGTGGATTCGTTAACATGAACTCTAGTTCATCTTGGAGTAGTTTTGTCGTCTTCAGTAGCAAACTTTTAGCTCCTCAATCCAAAACCTGTCAAACGAAATTGTAGTAAAATGTCCCGGACTGATCTGCACTGTCTATTTCATACCTGGCTTTTGTTAGCTTAAACTTGAGTTCCAGTTCATCTAAGAAGAGTAGTTTTGCCGTCTTCAGTAGTATACTTCAGCTCCTCAATCCAAAACCTGCCAAAGGAAAAAAATATAAATTTTCCCGGATACTTCTGGACTACCTATTTCATACCTGGTTAGTGCTATCCGCAACTTGAACTCCAGTTCATCCTAAAGAGTTGTTTTTCCGTCTTTAGTAGCCCACCAGAACCTGCAAAAAAGAAAACGTAGTAAAATGCCCCGGAAAGCAGTGAGTTTACCTTGTTAGTGCACTTCGTTGGTCGCCCAAAAATGCAAAACTCCGCTGGTTGCCAAAAAAAGTTGAACGACAACTCCGCGACTCTCACAAAAATGCGTAACTCCACTGCATGGTCGCCCGAAATCGGAATTTCCAAGTTGCTTGCCCAAAAGTGCTGAACTACACTACTTGCCGAAAATGACACGTACCTTCGTCAATGGCCAAAAAAACCCAAACGCCGCTGACGCTCATTACATTCCTAATGGTACAATAACGCCAAAAATGCATAAATAGAAAAAGCCATTTTCGGGCAAACTCTTGACTATGTGTTCATTACCTTTTGGGTGATTTCGTCAACGTGAGCTCCAATCCATCTCAGAATAGAAGTTTTGCCTTCTTCAGTAGCATATTTTAGCTCCTTAGTCCAGAACCTGCCAAAAGAAAATAACGGAAGTAAAAAGTCCTGGGCACTTCTGAACTATCTATTTTATACCTGGTTAGTCAGGGCAGTGCCATCCTCAACTTGAACTCCGGTTCATCTAAGAAGAGTAGTTTCATCGTCTTAAGTAGCATACTTTAGCTTTTCAATCGAAAACCTGCCAAAAGAAAAAAGTAGTAAAATGTCCCGGACAGTTCTGGACTATCTATTTCATACCTGGTTAGTGCTATTTCACAACTTGAACTCCAAGTTAATCTGAGAAAAGTAATTGTGTCGTCTTCAGTAGCATACTTTAGCTACTCACTCGAAAGCCTGCCAAAATAAAACGTAGTAAATTGTCCCGAGAACTTCTGGACTGTCTATTTCATACATGGTTAGTGCCATCCTCAATTGGAGCTCCAGTTAATTTTCAAAGAGTAATTGTGTCGTCTTCAAGTAGCATACTTTAGCTCCTCAATCCAAAACCTGTTAAAAGAAAACGTAGTTAAATGTCCCGAACAGTTCTGTATTTCGTATTTACTGCATTTTAGAAGTAACTAATTATTCATTAAACGTGTTTTTGACTCCTAACACACTTTAAAATTTAGAATGATAAACTTTGATATTTTTAAGCCTTCAAACTTTAGAAATTTAAATGTTTGAATGTTTAGACTTTTAAACACATGCAGACGTTTAGTTTTTCAGTTTTCTCTACGTTATTTCTTTTCTGAACTTTAAAGCTTTAAAATTTTTAAAGTTTTAGAGTTTTAAAGTCTGGACGTTAAAGTATTCAGGTTCATAGACATAAGACCTTTAGATTTCTAAGCTTCCCGTGGGAGCTGTTGGAACTTACACGTTAATATGTCAAAGTCATAGCATTGAAAGATACTCAAAATCAAATTTCTATCTTGTCTTTTGTTCTATGCCCTTTCTTGGCCAGATCTCTTGCTAGCTCTTTCTTTGGACACTTTTCTACACAAAACAAAAAAAGCCTGTTAGTATCCCTACCAAGAAACATTGACGAAATACACGCTTTTTTAATAAGAACAAACTTTATAAGAACACCCAGGCTGAGATTTGCCCAAAAATTTAGAACAAGCTAAGAACACCCACCAGGCTGAAATTTTGATCAGAAAAATTTAAGAAAGTATTTTTTTATTCTTGTACACAGAATTAGACATACATCAGTATGAAAGATCTGTAGAGAATAAGCTTGGTCATCGAGCGCTGGAAGAGTGATAAGCAAGCTCGTGGCGTTCGTTGACAATGTATAGACAGTGTCAAACTTTTTTGCATCAGTACAGCAGTATGAAATGATAGCAAACATGTGTTTCTTAGTGACGTTTTATTGTTCCGACTGGAACTACCAGAAAATAAGAACAATTTAAGAACAATTTGAGGCTGAAATCGTCAAAAAATTAAGAACAGCCCAGGCTGAGTCGAAAGTTACTGGTTCTCATAAAAAATAGCGTGTACTCAAAAGCAAGAGATGTCAGACAACCGTCTGTAACAAGTTAAAACAAACCGTGGGTATGCCAATGTGGGTCACAGCACTGAAATATAAGCTCAAAATCCAGTTATTGTCTTTTTCCTTATACATCACCATTCTCCTCCACATCTCTTTTGGAATTGTTGGAAAGCCGTCTGTACGGAAAAACTTTTTAGTATATTAACACGCAAAACATATCTAACCATGACTTAAATAGGGCGAAACAAAGCCGACTGAGTTGTATTTCAAACCCAACACAAGATAGTATTTGCGAAAAGACCGCTCAAAATAGGGCTTAGGAGTAAGGCGTTCAGTTTTCAGCTTGTGTCTTAGCATTACTTCTACGCCTTGTCCCGAGACGGTTGAAAAACATCTAACGTAACGATAGTCAACACAATATAAATCTATAAAGAAGTAAAAACTAATATTGATAAAACTGTTGAACTTAGTTGGTGCTGCTGTCTTCTTTTCACTCCTTCTCTTCCTTTCTACAGCTTAGAAGCACAGCACATCCTGCAAGGTTTTTGTGTTCTTTGAGATTGTTACAAATGCAACAATCACTATTGATTTTGTTGTCACTTTCGGTAGTCTATGATTTATCTTAATTTAAATGCAAGGTCCAGATGCCTGTTCACTTTCCCTTCCTCGGTACCAATGATTTTCTGGTCCGCTGGTACAGCTAGGTCAATTCGTGTCCACTCCTGTGTATCTTGCTGTACTAGAGTATTGTCCGGTCGATTGCGATTAATCTTGTTGTTGTTGTTGTTGTTGTTGTTATTGTTGTTCTTGTTCTTTTTTTGTTCTTCTTCTTCACTTCACATGCTTTCACTGTTTAAAGAAGCCCAAGCAGTTGCTTTTGAGCAGCTTGAGACTGTTCCACATACATGCCAAGATACTTCAAATCATCAACGAAGCGCAGATGAAACGGCAAACAGTTTTCAATGTGTAAGTAGTCATGATCTTCAAGAATGCGGAGGCTACCCTAAATACATCTCTGACTACCCTTTTTAGTAGCCCTTTACGACACGCGCGCAGTGAAGCCGGTGGCAAGTCTTTGGGGTCGGCATTGTCATTTCTTACCCCGCTACCACAGAGCGCGGTGCACACCAAAAGATAGTTCATAACATAGTTAGTATGCTCATAATAGGCCAAGGTAGAGTGCGAGTCTCTAAAAAGACAGTCCAAAGAAATTATAGTCTCTTTACACCTTCAAATTAGAGTACACGCCAAAAAACTGACCAAAAAATTAACAGACAGCGCAAAGACAGGGCGGCAGTATTACAAAAGTCATCTTTTACGGTAGACATAATGCATATAGTTCACGGCCGTACCCTACAAAGGGCATAGTTGAGTGCACATCAAACGTCGCATAAAAACATGGCGATTTATAGCTTACACGAGGGGCTACTAAAAACTGGCAAGCTAGAGTTAACGCCTTCAGGATGCCCCATGCATAAAAATCGTGATCGTACTTAAATCAACAAATGGCACAAAAACAGGGCAGATCTAGATACCAGTATTTTATCTTTGCAAGTTCAACTGCAAATTTCTCCTACAGTGGTGCTATCAATGGTCGTCACATCTGAAATAAAGGGGCATCATTGAGCTCATATCCAGGGACAACACAAAACCAGAACAAAGTAAACCTTACACTAGTACACTTACTTAACTCGGCGCGCTGTATTGAATACACACGTATTACTTAATAAAGAGAGGGAAAATCCTAAGCCTGGCGCCTTACATTTTACGCCAATACATTGACCGCAAAAAGAGTTGATCCAGCTCACATCAAAAGCGTAGCAAAGATAAGGCGACTGATGATTGCACGAGAAAAAACCTAAATCTGGCGCACTGTGTTTTACAACAATATGCTACTCCAACAGTTTGCCCCGCAAAGAGCGTTGCTCGAGCTCAAACGAAAAGAGGGAGCAAAAAGGAGGCAAAGCAAAGTTGGCTAGAGAAAGATGTTCACAACCCGGCGCACAATAGTAAAAGTCACTAGATTCCTCACAAAGAGCGTTGATCGAGCTCAAATGAAAAACGGGAGCGAAAACAAGGCGAAGCAAAGTTCAAAAAAGAGAGCGGTCCTAAATCCAGCGAACAATAATTAAAGCCATTAGATTCCCCGGAAAGGGCGATGATCGAGCTCAAATGAAAAAAGGGAGCAAAAATTAGGCGACGCAAAGTTGGCAAAAGAAAAAAGTCCTATATCCAGCGCACAATAACTAAAGGTTAAGATTGTCCCGCAAAGGGCGTTTCTCGAGCTCGAATGAAACGGCGAAGCAAAAATGACGAGAGAGAAAAATCCCAAATCTGGCGCATAATAATTAAAAGCATTAGATTGTCCCCTAAAAGACTCTGGTCGATCTCAAATGAAATAAAAGAGCAAGAATCAGGCGAAGCAAAGTTGACAAGAAAAAGAAGTCCTGTATCGGGAGCACAATAACTAAAGCCATTAGATTTCCTCGCAAAGGGTGTTCCTCTAGCTCGAATGAAAAGAGCTAGGGAGCAAAAAGACGGCGAAGCAAAATTTATAAGAGAAAGAAGCTCTAAATCCGGCGCACCAAATAAATAAAGCCATTGGATTGTTCAACAAAAGGCATTGTTCGAACTCAAATGAAAAAAGGAAGCAAAAACTAGGCGGAGCAAAGTTGACAAGAGACAAAAATGTCCTAAATCCAGCACACCAAATAATTAAAGTACTTAGATTGTCCCGCAGTGGTCGTTTCTACAGCTGGAATGAAAAAAGGAAGCAAAAGTATGGCAAAGCAAAGTTGACAAGAGAAAGAAATCCTAAATCCGGCGCACGAGATGAATAAAGCCATTAGATTGTTCTGCAAAGGGAATTGTTCGACCTCAAATGAAAAGAGGAAGCAAAAACAAGGCGAAACAAAATTGAGATAAGTATGAAGTCCTAAATCCGGCGAACCAAACAATTAAAGCCATTAGATTGTCTCACAAAGGTCGTTGCTACAGCTCGAATGAAAAGAAAGAGCAAAACTAAGGCGAAGCAAAAATGACAAGACAAAGAGGTCCTAAATCTGGCGCACAACAACTAAAGCCACAAAACTGCCCCCAAAGGGCGTTGATCGAGCTCAAACAAAAAGAGTGAACTAAAAGAAGGCGAAGCCAAGTTGACAAGAGAAAGAAGTCCTAAATCCGGGACAGAATAATTAAAGGCATTTGATTGTCACGCAAGAGGCGTTGCTTGACCTCAAATGAAAGGAGGCAGCAAAAAGAAGGCGAAGCAAAGTTGACAAAAGAAGGAAGTCCTAAATCACGCGCACAAAAATTAATGCCAGTAGATTGCCTTGCTAAGGGTGTTGCTCGAGCTAGTTCAAATCAAAAAGAAGGAGTAAAAATAAAACCAAGCAAGTTGACAAGTAAAGGAAATCCGAAATCTGGCACACAATAGTAAAAGGCATTATACTGCCCGAAAAGGGCGTTTATCGAGCTAAAATAAAAAAAGGGAGCAAAAAATTAGGCGAAGCATAGTTGACAAGAGAGAGAAGTCCACTATCCGATACACAATAATTAAAGGTTTAAGATTGTCCCGCAGAGGGCATTGCTCAAGCTCGAATAAAATGACAGCAAATTTGTCCAGAAAAAAATCCTTAATCCGGCGCAAAATAATTAAAATCATTAGATTGTCCCACAAAGGGCGTAACTCGAGCTCAAATGAAACCAGGGCGCAAAACACGACGAAGGAAAGATGACAAGAAAAAGAACTCCTAAATCTGGCGCACCAAATAATTAAGGCCTTTAGATTCCTCGTAGAAGGCGTTGCTCGAGCTCGAATAAAAAGAGGGATTAAAATACAGTGAAACAAAGTTGACAACAGAAAGAAGTCCTAAATCCGTCGACCCAAATAACTAAATAAAGCCATTAGACTATACCGCAATGGGCAATGCTTGAACTCAAATGAAAGAGGAAGCAAAAGTGAATGCCAAACAAAGTTGACAAGAGAAAGAAGTCTTTAATCCAGCATACCAAATAGTTATAAAACTTAGCCGGATTGTTCCGCAAAGGTCGTTGCTACAGCTCGAATGAAAAGAGGGAGTAAAATACTGGGGAAGCAAAGTTGACAAGAGAAAGAAATCCTAATATTGGCGCACTATAATAAAAGTTGTTAGGTTGCCTTGCAAAGGGCGTTGATCGAACTCGAAATGAAAATAGTGAGTAAAAATAAGGCAAAGCAAGTGTGACCAGAGGTTCTCAATTCGGCCAATAACAATTAAAGCCATGATTAGATTGTCCCGCAAAGGGCGGTCCTAGCGCTCAAATGAAAAGAAAGAGCAAACTGAATAAGGCGAAGCAAAGTTAACTAGAAAGGAGCAAAAAGTAAGCGAAGCAAACTTTATAAAAAAGGGATTCCTAAATCCGGGGCACAGTAAATAAAGCCATTAGATTGCCTCGCAAAGGGCGTTGCTCGAGCTCAAATGAAAAGAGGTCGTAAAACGAAGGCGAAGCAAAGTTAACAAGAGAAAGAAGTGCTAAATCCGGCAAAGAATAGTTAAATCCGCCGGATTGCCCCGGAAAGGGTGTTGATCGAATTCAAAAGAAAACAGTTAGTAAAATAAGGCAAAGCAAAAATGGCAGGAGAAAGAGTCAGATCTGGCGCACTACAGTTTACTCCAACGTACAGATAGCAATACGGAGAGGGCAAAGATCGAGCTCATATAACAAGGGTGAGCGAAATAAGGCAAAAAAAAATCACCCCGAGACATAAAAAGGACCCACTGCAATTCACACCAGTAACAACAGTACCCTACTAAGGGCGTTCATTAAGTTCATATGAAATGAAAGAACAAAATAAAGGCGAAGCAAAGTTGACAAGAAAAAGAAGTCCTAAGTCTAGCGTACAATAACTGAAGCCATTAGATTGCCCCGGAAAGGGCGTTTCTCTAGCTCAAATGAAAAGAGTGAGCAAAGTTCATTAAGTTCATATGAAATGAAAGAGCAAAATAAAGGCGAAGCAAGTTGACAATAGAAAGAAGTCGTAAATCCGGCGCACAATAATTTAAGCCATTAGATTGCCCTGTAAAGGGCATTCCTCGAGCTCAAATGAAAAGAGTGAGCAAGAATAAGGCAAGGAAAAGTTGACAAGAGAGAAAAGTCGTAAATCCGGCGCACAATAATTAAAGCCACAAGATTGCCCCACAAAGGGTGTTTCTTGAGCTCAGATGAAAAAAAGGGGCAAAAATAAGAAGAAGCAAAGTTGACAAGAGAAGGTAATCCTATATCTGACGCTTATTAATTGCCCGACAAAGGGTGTTGATGGAGCTCAAATGAAAATAAAGAGTAAAAATAAGGCAAAGTTAAAAGTACAAGAGTTTTAGTCCTAAATCGAGCGCATTACAGCCTACTCCAATAGATTGCAATACGGAGAGGGTAAAGATCGAGCTCGTTCAACAAGAGTGAGCGACGTAAGGCAAAGTAAAACAAACACGTAAAAAGGACCTGAATCTGGCGCACTGCAGTTCACACCAATATCAACAGTACCCTACTAAGGGTCTTAATTGAGCTCAGATGAAAAGACTGAATGAAAATAGGGCGAAGTAAAGCTGACAGAAAAAATCCTAAATCTCGCGCAATACAGGTTACAATAGACTGCAATACAAAGGGTGTTGATTGAAGTCACATGAAGAGGTTCTAAATCTGGCGCACAAGAATTTGCGTCAACATAATGCCCAAATTTGTAGCACACTACAGTTTACGCCAATATGTTGCCCTTAAAGAGCGTTGATTGAACTTGCCACAGCAGAAGATATCTTAATGAAAACTGCTTGCCAATTACAAATCAACGTACCCATAAAACGGAGATGAAATGAAAAATTCTAACTGTCTTTTTCCGTAAACCATGACTTTTTTTCGAGGAAGCGGAGCAGCAACCCTGGCACCACATATTATCCAGCTTTTTATTCTCGTCTTACAACACGCAGGGAATAGAGCGGTAGGTTCCGATCGGAGGACCTTGATATTTACGCTGCTGTAACACAGGGTACTGTATACCAAGGGCCAAAAAGAGCCGAGTTGGATAGCAGATCGTTGAAAAGACTGCCCTGAAGTAACCAGCCCATACTGCCTACATCACTGGCAAGCCACAGTGGAAGCCAACAGTTTTATTTGTTTGGTACTGAAGATTTGTTATAGAAATTACAAAAACAGTGTCAAACATAGGCAGAGTGTACGGCTGGTGAACTGACTCCCAGTCCTAACGAGGCGACGCTCAAAGAAAAAGCTAAAAAGACACCAATAATATTTACAGTTGAAGCTAGAAAGAAAACAAAAAATTATATACGACGTTCGGAATTTAATCAACAGAAAAAGCATTTTTCATAGCAGAAGAAGTACCGAGTGTCAGTGGTACTGTATGTTGTCCAACAAGTAACAAGGTAGATCGATAGACGGCGCAAAGACAGTGAGAAGGTTTTAAAACTAAGTATAACTCGCTGAACTTTTCGGTCACAAAACTTGCTTCAGCGACAACTTGTTCATACTCAAGAAGAACGATATTTGCTGGTTTTTGTCTTTTCACTAACATGGCGGAAGAGGTCGCATCTTGCTCGAGGACACTCCATGGTTTTTGTTATAACTGTCGCATTGGCACAAACTAAATATAACTCGCTGAACTTTTCGGCCACAGAACTTGCTTTCGTGATTACATGTTCATAGTCAAAAACAATGATACTTTATTGTTTTGTGTGCTCACTTGCCAAGAAAAAGTCTCATATTGTTTCTGAACTCGCTACGAGAGTATCGGCACAAACATTTTTTAAATCTTTACGATTTAAGGACGTGATCTGGATATTTTGTTTTGTGAATGTTTCCCAAGAGAGATAAGTTGATTTCTGTTTTAAAGTTTGCATAAGCACTATCACTGGTTTTTAGTTGATCACCTCGTACGTCAACAGATTGCAGCCAAACGACAGAGCGTACTCAGAGCGACATAAAAACTGACAACAAGTAAGTACTCCAAACCTGGCCCATCATACTTTCCGACAATAGATTTCCCCACAAAGTGCGGGATAGAGCTTACGTTGCACCAGGACATAAATAGAGCGAAGTGACGCTGAAACAAGGAGCAATTTAAACCTCACGCACTATAGTTCACGACGGTAGATTGGATTGCCTCACAAAGCACGTGACTGTTGTCGCATCAAAGACAGAACAAAAATACGCATGCTCTTAAACCTGGCGCAATACACCAACAGATTGCGCACAAATTGTTCCTGGTAGCACAGGCCATGAAGTGCAAGCAACATTTGCAGTTTTTCCAAAGCTGCACAATCAAGTGCTGGTTTCTTCTGTAGTTGGTATTACTGCCAAGCCAAGCGGAAGCATGCTTGCTGCAAAAAAACATTTTTTCCATTACATGTACGAAAGCGCCTTCCATATGCAGGGATCTGCAGAGTGAACATTGCACTCAAATCTTACAAAACCGGCGGGGCTGATGGTGCTTATTGCGCATTATAGTGTATACCGACAGATTTGCAGTAGAGGAGGAAGTAAGACGAATATTCTTATAAGCACCGTGCACTTTGTTTTTTCGAGATAAAGTGCAAGAAACAGATTGCCGAAAAAAGGCTAAGTAGCGCAGGTGAGGGTAAAATGCGCGTACACAGGTTTTATAACAAAAGGCGAGGAAAAGCAGCTGAAGGTAAATTGCAGCACAGATTTACGAATAAAGGCCTAGTAGCGCGGCTAAAGGCTATAATGCGCAAACCCGGTTTTACGAACAAAAGGCGAAGTAGCACAGGAAAAAGTAAAATGCGCGTACACAAGTTTATAACCAAAGGGCGAAGTAACGCGGTTAAAGGTAAAATTCGTGTATACACAGATCTACGAACAAAAAGGCGAAGTAGCGCAGGTAAAAGTAAAACGCGCGTACACAGATGTAGGAACAAAGGGTTAAATCATGGCACAGGTAAAGGCTAAGTGGGAGTACAGAGGTTTCCAATCAAAAGGTGAAGTAGCGGCACACAGTACAAGAAGACAACCGAACGGATGTTGACGTAAACTCTAGACCAGTAAACTTCCTACAACTGGCGACTATAACGCTCACCGACAGATTTGCAGCAGAGTAAAAAGAAAGGCGAAAATCAAAAACAGTGCATCATACCTGGCAAAGTAAAACGCGCCTAAACACACTGCCGAAAAAAACGCGAAGTAGTGCCAATATTGATGGTTTTTGTGCTCGAGAGCAATTACTCTAATGAAGAAATTTTTTTGAACGTTGGCGGCCGTTTTGCATTGTGGTGAACAACAAGAACCTGTAGGTTATTAGGGGCCAAATCATTAAATGATTGCATCAAATGCTTGAAGTGATGTTTTTTAAAGGCAACTCTTTTCTTGGTGTCGAGCAATTGGAGTTTTTCTTCAATTTGGTGTAGTATAATTTTTCTATAAACTGTTAAAACCCAGGGAAGAGGTGCCATTTATTAAATGAAACCACTCCAACTAACTTTGTCACGAATGCAAGAAGATGGTTGACCTCCTGACTTATCTTAGCATGTTGGCGTCGTACATTTGAATCCAAATACTATAAATTTGACTCTTTGAATGCGTACAAAAAGCACACATTATTCATGACAACTAAATATCAGTCAAAACATTTTTTAGATTTGAGGCAAGTTGAAAACTTTCAAAAATTGGTTACTTTCGTTCCCGTCCGATGGCCCGACCCCGCCCGATCTTGAAATAATCTCCCAAGCCAATTTGTTTTCTTATGCTCTGTTTTCATTTACTTTTTTAAACCAATTTTTATGATATCGCACAGCATTCACACTGTGTTTACAGCCAAATTTTCCCGCCCACTATTTGCCAAAGTATTTCCAAATCTGGCTATATAAGTTATATGATTTGAAAACAGTACTTCACAAATCAAGAAGATGTACGTTTCTATGTCAAACTGTCATTCAAGCTTTGAATCTATAAAAGCACATCCCTTCTAACCATAAACTTTTCAACTGGAAATAGGATTCTGGCATACTTTTTTTTAACTTGGCCTGATAATGCGGAAAGTGCTGGTTTCTCACCAGCTGAATGTGTATTAGACAACAATTCATTGAGCCAACTGATTCTCATTTTTTTCTTAAAATCAGACAAACATCTACTGTCGCGATTTTACCTGTCAGTGAACTAGTTAGGAATTTGATCTTCTCCGGAGACCATTACAAGAGCTAAAATTGTATTCATTGTCAACAGCTCGACTAGCCACAAAACAAACTTCTAAATGGCAAAAACAGTAGAAAACTTAAAACCTATAAACAAAGCAAAAACTAAAAAAATGCATTAATAAGAGAGACTCCACCGCCCTGAACCCGGCAGAGTGGAAAAATGGTCTTGCTTTTCTGGAATTTCGTGTCATTTGATATGGACTTGTTTGAAATCAATTTTTTTAATTAAACAAAAAAACTTAATATGGTAATTGTATAAGACTGTGCTGAGCCCCTTTCATTCACTATGTTTGTAATCGCCCTAGAAGCTACAAAGCTCTGTTCTGAGAACGAAATCTTACATTGGTTATCGAGCAATAACAGTAACAATACAACTGCTGATACCTTCAAACAACATGCTGTTTTATATTTACAAATGATGAGTTTCTATGGGTTTAGGTTGGGGTTACTTTAATAGTTTTTGAGTATAGTGAAATGCCGTTAAACCCCACTTTTAAGCCCCCCCCCCCCCCCGATATAATCCCATCCATTTGCCAACGAATATACACGCTTTTTTTTATAAGAATAAACTTTATAAGAACACCCAGGCCGAGATTTGCCCAAAAATTAAGAACAAGCTAAGAACAATCACCAGGCTGAAATTTTGATCAGAAAAGTGTAAGAAACTTCAGTGTTCCATGTACACAAAACTTGTTAGAATTTAGCTTGGTCATCCCCATCGGGCCCTGGAACAGTTGCAAGTTGCAAGTTTTCGCTAACAAACTCGGTTTAGAAACTCGATCGCTAAAGTAAGAAATAAATATCTAAAATCAAAAACTAATGCCAAAGAAATAATATGGGGGAGGTAATTTTTTATCAATAGAAAAGTAACTTGTTTAAAGTTTTTTCTTAACTATTCATTGACAAGTTAAAAGTATTATATCTGACGGAGTTTTTTGCTACGGCGGCAAAACCAGAGATACTTTTAAGACTTTGACACACCATGCCAAAAATCACAAAACAGTATTCTTGCGTTTTCCCGCCCTACCACTCAACAGACTTTCCTCTAAGCCAACCGGATTGCGCTGAATACACGCTTTTCTTCTACATTATTTTTATAAGAACATTTTATATAAGAACGTGAGACTGAAAAAATTAACACATTTAAAAACATGCAACTTTAGTTTTGGATACTGCACAGGATCATGGGAATAAATTGAGTCTCCGCTTATGTTCATCAGTGTAGCGTCATCTTTAGCGTCGTGCATGTACAAATTTGTTTTAAATCTTATTTATTTTTAGTTTATTTCTGTTTTTGCCGGTCAGGATAGCGGCTCTTTTAAAATCAATAAGCAGTATTTGAGCTTCAAGTTGGTTTGTACGAATGGAAAATGAAGAAACTACTAGCAATTATGTTTAGGAGCATTTGAGGTTGCCGGAAAGCCTCAAAATAATTCAAAAGAATATCAGTCAATCTCAGCCCAAAATTTAGAAGCTCTTACTAAAAAAAGAGTGTAAAAGAACCAAATTAAATACAGTTGAACGTGCAGTTCTCGAAACAAAAACCTTAAACCTGTTTTGATAGTTTATGATCAGTTCGGAAAGCGAATTTCAAGAATCCCTTACCAGTTGGAAATAAATCTTGATTTCAGTCCGCTCAGCCGGCTTGTCATTGTTCCCGCAGAAAAAAACAGTGCTGAATTAATCTCTCTCAGTAAGTTTGAATAACTTTGAGAAAATCCAAATACATGAAGTATTTTTAAAAAAAAACCTTTTTAAATCAATCTGGCTTTTCGTGGCTTCAATAGAGCAAGCAACACTTACATTTCGTCGCCAAATCTCGTCAAGAAAATTTTCTCGTTTTGTTATACTGTTAAAAAAAGTTATTATATTTTACACTTACATTTATCATTAAAACACATTACAAAATAGAATTCAGCCGAAACTATTCTAAAACGAGCCGGGAAATATAGGTAAAATTACAAATTGTTGTGACAAGTTTGTCTTCAAGCAACTCCAAAGTTAATTTATGGAAGTTTAAAAGTAAAAACTAAAAAAACATCTGGTTTCAGAAGAACGTTTCTTCGCCGCGGTTTTTATCAAAGCATGCAGCAACACCGGCCTTGTCGGGGGTGGAAGCGGAATCTTGAATCATGAGTCAAGGCTAAAAAAAGTGAAAGAATCACGAATCACATCATCTCGCAGGCTGTGAATCATGAATCATGGACAAAAAAAAAATCTTGAGTTTTTGTCTCATGTTAACACAAATGAATCATGAATCATGAAGAAATTCTATAAATGATTCATAATTCATTGGTCGAAAAATATCTGGGAATAACGAATTATAATACTGATTCCGCTTCCACCCCCGAGCCTAAGATGAAAACATGTCTGCGAAAACTCTTCGTTTCTTACTAAAAAGCTCTCAATTCAAAGCAGATAATTTCGGGGGAAATAAAATCAGTAAATACCAAATAGACTTTGAATTTCAAAAGGAATTGACTACGGGCTACGATAGTTCCTTACCCGCGGCAAGTCAGTTATCTTCCCTTCTTCCAGGTAAAACCATGGCCAGTTCAGATGACATATATTTTTAGTACTTATATAAATATAAATATTGAAAATGTCTAAAGTAGTTTCAGCGTTTTGCTGTTTAACCGGCTTCGATACGAGCTGCAAGTACAGGCGGTTTGTCGGCAGATATATAGCATCAATGAAAATGTTTTTTTCTTCGGAAAATATTCATTCAAATCCGGAGCTTTAGTTAACCGGTTAACATACTTATTGAACAGTTTGCGGGACAAATTTTAACTAAGTTGTGAGCATTTTTTGAGAACATTATATTTCAATAACGTTGGCTCATATAGAGCTGTCTTTTAGTGAATGCCACGGTTCAATAAAAAATTTTCCAGCATTCTTGCTCAAACCCTACTGACATTAATGAATTAAACTCAAGCCAAAACGAAAAGCAAAGAAAGTTTAAGATCCCTGACTTGAGAAATGAGTGCTGCATTGACAAGAAAACAACGTTATTTTTTTCGATCAAAAGTTCTTCGTCACCGACTCTGCAGCACTCGCCAGAAGGTTTGTTGCTAAACGAAACCGAACGAATTAGCTTGAACAAAACCTTTAAATGAATCCTTGAAAGACAATGTTTCTTTAAGACTTTTCTTTAGTGGGCTCACCTTCCAGGGGGTGTTAAGAGATCTTTCAAAAGCAGTTCCCGCACTATGCTTACTGTAATTTGAAGACGAATCCGGGAGACGAATAAAACCACCACCGTTCCATAGCTGACTTAGTTTCCACAAAATTCTGATGACTGATTGACAAGTCCAGTTTGGCGGGAATTTTCTTGTCCTCTGATTGGTCGATTACTGTTCCAATTGTACAACCTCCAATCACGGCGCATAAGAAAGACAATGGCAATCCATGGATGTGTACAAAAACTTTCAAGGGGAGTGTAGAAGAAACGTTCAGTTATTCAGTAATTCGATAAAGAAATACCACGAAACAAACTAGTGTTGTAGACTGCTATTTAGTGTCTCAAACGAATAAACAATTGTGAACAGCTTATGTCGGTCTGAGGCTAAAACCTTCGACCACCGAACCTTGCATCTGTTCCCAGGGACCCCATTAATATGTTTAACTGAAGGTGGGGTGTCTTAGGGGGATTTTTTGGCCAAAAGGACTTTTTATAGGTCTATCAAGAAAAGCAGGGAATTTTTTGGGTCGCGAAACAAAATGCAGGGATTTTTTGGCTGTTTTACGTTTCATCAGTTCAACAACAGGCCCATAGGCAGGGGGTGCTCGGGGTGCGCATGCCCCTCCCCCCCCCCCCTCCAGAAGCCAAAAAGGTCCGCCTGATGGAATCGCATAAGATCTAAAATAACTCTCACAACACACAGGCCAATGACAAGAGAAATATGTTTTGTTAAATTATCATAATATTTGTTGTAACATGAACAAACCGCGTAGGTGAACTCCGAGTTGCAGTGAGTGATGAGTAACGCAAGAACTACAAGATGAAATCACATAAGGCTGGTTTGTTCGATCGGAGGGCTTTCTAGCTTGTCAGCATTTCCAAATGAAACATTTTGCTGAAGTTTTGCCGATCAATTTATTGTACGCCTTGCCGTTGTCAGACACTAATGACCACTCCTTTTCCCAACGAGCCAACTGTAAACTCGCGGAGCTTAAGTTAACAGAAGATAAAACTACACCGACTGTGCACTTTGCGGTCCTTCGTAAGAAAACTTTTATTATATCACTGACTGGTTGTAAACGCTGTGATTGGTCGATTTCAGGTCCGTAAGT
Source organism: Umimayanthus nakama (assembly GCA_027574985.1). Taxonomy (NCBI): domain Eukaryota; kingdom Metazoa; phylum Cnidaria; class Anthozoa; order Zoantharia; family Parazoanthidae; genus Umimayanthus; species Umimayanthus nakama. Next base: position 1,661 of record JAOBRG010056006.1, on the reverse strand, counting down.
AGCCGTATGGACCTCCAGCTCAGTCTTGATCACTTGCCAAAACGTGAAATGCTTTCGCGGCTTTCCCGGAATAATCAACAAAGCAAAACAATAAATATCTTATTGTCCTCGTTTGCTTATTACGGCAAGTTAATCGGGGGTGGAAGCGGAATTTTGAATCATGAATCACGGCTAAAAAAGTGAAGGAATCATGAATCACATCATCTGGCAGGCAGTGAATCATGAATCATGGACAAAAAATGACTCTTGAGTTTTTGTCTGATGATAACACAAATGAAACATGAATCATGAAGAAATCCTATAAATAATTCACAAATCATTGGTCGAAAAATATCTTGGAATAACGAATCATCATACTGAAAAGATTCCGCTTCCACCTCCGAAGTTTTACTCCTTCCTTGTTTTCAAGGCCTGCGAGCTTGGCGCTTGCTGTGCTTATCGACTGCCTAACCGCTGTCCGAATCCCACAACGGTGGCACAGCGATTGAGAATTGCACTACGGTCTCACTGCTGTTCACACTAATGTCACAGCGGTAACAATTGCTATTAGTGTGAGATCGGTGATAATATAGTGACAGTGTTGTGGCAGCGGTGCACTTATTTAGTTATTAAACTGTGTTACAGCAGTGTCCTAGATAACACTGTGGCAGCAACATTAGTGTGTCAGCGATGTTAACTGACAACGCGCATCACTGTGAAAGTAGTGACAACTGCCAGCACTGCTACGATTGTCTTCACTGTCACACTAATATGCACATCATTATCTCAGCACTTTCACTATCACTTGGAAGCTAGATTAGCTGGGACTTCGGTCCCTGGTAGATCCAACCTTGCTGGGCAGGTTCCAGGTTGAGGGTTGGCGTGGGGCAAATATCATCCCCACCCTGTAAAATATCCATTGAAACGGCAATTACGTTATTACTGTCGAAAATTTGGATTTTCCAAAATCTAGCTCATCACAAGAAGAATAGTTTAAAGAGGTTTCTGAATTACTGTAAAAAATGACAAATAAACTATTCAAAGTGAAAAGAAAACTATGTTTTTACTACCGAAAGCATTTTTAAAACATAGTTTGATAATGCAAAGCTTACATTACTAGCGAAAGTTCAATGTTCAAACCACACATCAGCTCATAAACAAGAACATTAATAGTTAACTGAAGCTATATGTGTCTTTAATTTTATGGATGTCACTAAAATTGTTTTATCTCTGTTTAAAACGTCTTCAAATGCAAATCAACCGGAAAAAAGCTTGAAATTAAAAAAAGTGCAAAATACATGGCCGCCATCAAAGGCATTGCGCAACAACTATGGTGTCACAGATCGCGTGAAAAACCAATTAAGTTATAGAAGTTATCGATTAATTGACTTGGAGACTAAGAACTTGCAACTGTTTTAATCGGTTTGTTAACTTATGGAGGAAAACATGATAAAGTCAAAGTTCGAGAAAACATAGCGTCAAAAAGGGTTGCCATGGCAGCAAAATGACACCTTTAACGCAAAAATTTTTCAACAATTTTAGTCAAATTTGGATGGTTTGCTTAAATATCAAGGAAGTTCTCATAAGTTGAAATCTGCGCGGGCACTTTCAAGCACCGGGGGGGGGGGGGGGGGGGGGGGGGGGGGGGGGGGGGGGGGGGGGGGGGGGGGGGGGGGGGGGGG